>JAMQGT020014590.1:0-59478 GCA_024447675.2 Pterophyllum scalare | reverse complement strand
AATTAATTTCTGCTACTATCAGCACAAAAGTTCCCCTGTCTCATCTTGTTCAAGTGATGAATACACGCAAACACATTATTTATGCATCATTTATACATCATAGACAAATAGTTCGTTTGATATCTCTTATGACCACCATAACATCTAAAGCAGCATGTGCTGTATATGAAAACGGATCCTCATCAAAGATTGCTCTTAATCTCTCTGGCTTTGCTTTTCCTCTGTGAAGCCTCTGAGTAGGTGGGCAACAAAATATCCTGTCTCCTCCTCAGGATATTGCTGCTTGTAGAGCTAATCGGGTTGGCACAGTAATGATGGCACTGTGTGTGTTGGTGCACATGCAGGCAGTCCCACGCAAAGAGGGACAGGCCTGTTTGAGTGGCCCTTATCTCCTGTCCTCATTCAGCCTCACCGATACAACACATTAACCTTTCTGTCTTTCTCTAACTTTTACATAATGCACACACATTTAAAATGCGCTCAGAATATCAAAAACATATTGCGTGGACACGTCTTATCTTTAAAAAGAGCCCGTTTCTTTTGCACGCTGATAAGTGTAACATGATGCATGCGCATCTGCATTGATTTCCCCAAATGTTTGTTAGGTTCTTTCAGTCTAGCAGGCATCATAAGCGGATCCTCGCTGACCACACTGCCTCACTTTATGGAGATTTAATGAAGGGACTGTGTATCACGAAGGTCACTGAACAGTGTAAACTCAACAAGAGTCCACATCAAAATGCAAAATGGCTGCAAAGTATTATTATAGACATTATAAATAATAAATATTTTCCTTTTTACTTTATTGATTCCAATATCCACCCTGAGGGCCTACCAATACTAATCCAACACCAGGGTCCTTTTCTTTTAAAATGTAAATTCGCAGCAAGCCTCTGAGTCGTGCTGGTAATGATATGTTAAGCTCACGTGAGGCTAAAAGCAGCGCACTTTCTTCCATCTCCATCATTGTTTAATGAGATTTTCCTATTTTTTTTTAACGACTGGAAACATTGTTAGGTCGGCAAAGCATAGTAAGTGCTGATCTATGAGCGGTTTCACGTCCTATTGATCGTATTGTATAGAAGTTTGCACAGCAGGGGGCGCTCATGAGATATTCCTCAATGATTGGGAGTGACTGGAGCAAAACTTTAAAAATTATTATTTACATGTGCCTGTTGACAAAAAAACGGCCACTTAATTTTTCACAAATTTGGTATAGATAATACACTCATCTCACACTTTATTAGGTACAATTTACAAGTACTGGGTTTGACCTCAGAACTGCCTGAATTCTTCATGGCATAGATTCTCAACAAGGTGCCGGAAACATTCCTCACAGTTGCCCTAGATTTGCCGCCTACACTTCCATGATGAGAATCTCCCGCTCCACCTCATCTCAAAGGTGCTCTGTTGGATTGAGATCTGGTGGCTGTGGGGGCAGTTTGAGCACAGTGAACTCATTTTCATGTTCAAGGGGATTTGAGCTTTGTGACATGGCGCGTTATCCTGCTGGAAGCAGCCATCAGAAGATTAGTGCACCGGAATCATAGCATGGTTAGTAGCAATACTCAGGTAGGCTGCAGTATTTAAACAATGCCCAGTTGGTACTTATGAGCCAAGAAAATATCCCCCGCACCATTACACAGTAATCACAGTAGATGAGCAGTTTCTGAAATACTAGACCAGCCCACCTGGCACCAACAACTATATGTCTTTCAGAGTCACTTAAATTCCCTTTTTTGTCCATTTTGATGCTCGATTTGAACCTTAGCAGGTCTTCTTTACAGTGTCTTTATGTGTAAATCCAGTGAGTTGCTGCCATGTAACTGGCTGATTGGATTTGTGTGAGGAGTTGAACAGGTGTACCTAATAAAGTGTCTGATGAGTGTATATCTAAAGTGAAATAAAATGAGACTGATGACCTTCTTCCTGGGGGGGGGGGGGGTCTGATTTTGCCCATAAAACGCTAATGGATGCTGATTTTGTCCGTTAAGGATTTACAACAGGACGACATCCCTGGATGAACCCATTTTTAAACAATAACTAGATGTCTGAAGTGCAGTTAAACCATAGCAGAAACTTGTTTGTGTGTCTAAGATGAAGCTTAGTGGTGTTGAAGGTGAACGCTTTCACGAAATTCACTGCAGCTACTCGTTCATTTCTGAAAGGCTGTAAAAGTAGCCCCCTTACTTCTCCTTGTAGTAACGGGAAACTATGTTACCACTAAATAAACACGTACAGTATACAATCTAAAAATGGAACTGTGTGTGTTTTCTCAAATTTTCTCAATTTGGCATTGTTGCATTCTGCTTCTTTCTCTACTACTTCTTCATCTTCCTGATGCTTCTTCTTTAACTCCTGTGCTCCTGCCTCTGCTCACCACCACTGTTTTCTGCGACATGGCAGCATTACTACACAGCATAGTGTCTCCAGTTTATCTGACTTTCTGTCAGCATGGTCTCAGAAACTATACTCGGGCATCAGGGGCAGAGGTTAAAGTGAGCCGGATCGATCCGGAACAGTGTTCTGGAACCTTCAGTTAGTGAGGAATTAAATCTGATAGGCAGGTTAAAGCATGTTACTATTGAATGAGTTGAACACAGTAATGGTTTTAAGGGCCAGGTCATTTCAAATGCAACTTTTCAAAAAAGCTCAGCAAATACAGCCAAACAGACTCGCACTGTTTCTATGCATATGTACAGCTGCTGATTCTCCCTGGGGAAAAGATAAAAAAATATTCACGTGCAACACTGAGACATGGAGACAGATGCAAGATTGCATCAAGCACAGAATAGACTAGTTCATTTACAGTACTGTGATAAAGTTTCAGGGATGCACTATGTTGTACTGGTTACATCCACGGTACTGTTACCAGGCTAGGGTGAGGGTAGCTGACATGAATTTATATTTAAGGTGATGATGCTGATTAAATTAACTCCCTGAATTCTACCTTTTTTTTTTTTACTAGCTACATAGAATCCATGGTGTTGGAAATCATCCCTATAGCTTGCGCAGCACCTACTCATATCTTGTCAAATTCAGATTGGCTAAATCCACAAAGAGCGCAAATAGAACAGCAGCACAGGTCAGCTGATCACAGTCTGTACACACAACAAAAATCTGCTGGAATTCACAAAACAAATTATTCTGACCTAATTTTGTGTTCTTCTTCCCCAACTCTGCACCAGTACACGCAAACTCAAGGTCCCATCACCTGGAACGGTATGAAGTGATGTTTGTTAAAGTCTGGCAAGATAACCCTGTTGCTGTCACCAAGGTCTACCTCGGCTTTGGCTTGTTTAATAAGACATTCCATGTGAGGTATTATAATGAAGCCTCAGATGGAATCATCACCATAAAACTGCTTGTCATGTGGTATAAGTTGCAGTTCCCATTGCCCGGTGGCTGGCTAGCTTCAAGCAGTTGGTTAGGTTTAGGAAAAGATCACAGTATGGGCTAAAATTGCCGTGATTACACCAAACAATGAGGGGTTGGGGGTGTGACTGACTTAATAATGCCATAACCTGTGTGCTTAACTAAGACTTTGACAAAATGGCTTCATGAGAATGGCTCTGTCTGTTAATTATACACATGCAAAAAAGTTTAATTTAGTGTAATTCCATGTGTCTACCAATTGAAAACCAACACATCTTAAACCAAACTCTGGTTACTAGGAGTTGTAACAGTAATAACATCATACAGACATTCTGAAGAAGAAGAAGGAAAAACGGTCCTGATGCATCAGTTTTAATACTTTTTTCCCTAGATGTCTGTTGTGAATCCATCAGCATCACAAGGGTAAATATTAATGCTAAATCTGTAACTCTTTTAAAAGTTTTGACCGTTATCAACACAAGCCCCCAAGCACCAGTGCCGCTGCAAAGTAACATCATGGGAATTAACCTCACTTCTCGGTGGTCTCCGTGGTGGTCTCTCTGCTTCATTAGAACTTACAGCCACCAGTCACTCTTCAAAAAAAAATCATCTGAAAACAGCTTCTGCCTGTGGTGATGCTATTTTAAACTCATGCTGTCTCTG
This sequence comes from Pterophyllum scalare, assembly GCA_024447675.2. NCBI lineage: Eukaryota > Metazoa > Chordata > Actinopteri > Cichliformes > Cichlidae > Pterophyllum > Pterophyllum scalare. Next base: position 55,440 of record JAMQGT020014590.1, on the reverse strand, counting down.
AGGAGTGAGCATCTCTTACATGTTGATGCATATTTACAGACACGAGGGGCTGTGAGGATAAGACCAACAAGGGACATTCCCCAGTCCGGTGTCAGACGCATGTATGCTAAGTGAGAACAACCTGTCAAGCTGACGTAGGTCATTTCCTATTCAGTGAGTCAGCGAAATATTTCCTGTCCTCCCACCTTCCCTCTCACTCTCACAGTCTCCCTACGTTCAGCAAAAGCAAGACGCCTCAGACATTTGTGACAAGGTGTCTGAGTAGCTCGGAAATATTTGGCATGCATTATTTGCAAAAGTGTGTCTTTGTTTTGTGGATTTTGTAAGTAGATGAAAATATAAACTGAGATGTATAAAGAATAAGATGATGGATCAAGAGGATGAGAGACTCATCCTCACTCAAGCTTATGTACATCTAGATAATCCTGCCTTTTTTTATTATATTTTTACTCTGACCATGGCAAAATGAATTCTGATGGATGCAATACGCCAAGGTACAAAGACAGAAAAGGGGGGGGGTCAAAGGCAGAAAGAGGTAAATGCATTACAATGAGATATTGGGCAATGATGCCAAATTGGAAGTTTAAAAAAAAATCAGTTAACACACCGAAGAACATGTTAATACCATTGTGACTGTGGCGGCACTCAATAGGGAGCATGAAATGCGGGGGACAGGATTTAGAAGGCTCATTGAAAAGGTATCGCCTTCATGGAACATGATTCCTCAGTGAGCAGAGTTATTAGCACGTCAGAAAGAATTACATTATTGCCGAGGTGCTTCTCACAAATGAATTAGTTGCTCACCTTCAGTTTTATATCCCATTTTACATTTCACATAGAATCCACAGTCTAACTAATAGTCTAATTTAAAAATGTCATCTTAAATACTTGATGCAAGTTTCTTCTCACCGGTTTGAGAGACGCAGCAAGCACGCGGGTCCGGTGTTCTCTGGCATTTCGTAGCACAGTTCTTGCTATTCAATTAAAATGGGGCATCTGCCAAAAGAGATGCAGATCTGCAATTTTATGCTAGATATCAAGCATTTCAGAGCGAGGCATCACTCCTGACTGTTCAGAACAAATCTCTGGATCACACAATTGCTGTTTTATCTATTTTAAAGTTCATCTAGATTTACCATCTGCAGGGTCTCGTTTCATATGATACACGTGTTCTCCAAAACACTGCAGAACCGACTTCCCCGGCCTTAGAAGGTTTCTTCTGTAAACAAGAGTAAAGCTGAAAGGTGACTGGACGGGGAGGATTTCATGCTCCCCATGGAGAGTTGCTCCACAGCACACAGAGGACACACTGGGCTGCATTACCAATTGGCCGAACTAAAGCAACTGCCCTGGGGTCCCGGGACTCCAGGGGTTGCAGCAGAGCTATTGTATATTGACTCCTTTGTGCCAAATCCATGAAAAATGTCCTTGGCAATCACGGGAGGACATCACCACGAGTCCTCATTTTAAATCATCATAATTCAAAATGGATCCTTTAAAGAAGAAAAAGGTCATAAAAAGTCTTCAAGGTAATGAACAGATTGCAAATTTGGACCTCTGTAATTTATACATGCTGGTAATTTGGGCTATTCATTTTTTTTTGCCACAGGGGAACTACAACATTACACACAGTATATCCAAAATAGTTACTAAGGATAGCAATGATGTGACTGGATAGGCTACCAGCTGATAGCACAGCATTTTGAATTGAAAATATTTGTGATAGCCTACTAGTCACGTGAAACAGAGTTTGCATAGGGAGAATACTTGTATGAGTAATGTCAAATATTAGCATCATAATTTTGCACAGCGTTCAGATTTGTTTGTACACCTGAGGCCTGCACTGAAGGACTGCTGCTACTTTGATAAAATGCACTTTATCAGAGTGGTTGCTGCAGAGCACCCGGTGAGTTCTAACAGCTTAATTCTCTGCAGAAAGGATAGGGTGAAGGCTTCAAATCCTGCACCGACTCCTCTCTGGATTAGTGATGTAATTCTTGGTCTGCCCTTATCTTTGATACCTGACCATCCCATCTCTGATTACATTTTTAGCAAACGCTAACAGTATTAGGGGAGTAACTATCAATAAAGGAACCGTGCTGAATTTTATTAAGAAAAGGAAATGAATCAGGGCAGCGACTCATATTTATTTAGTTTCCCTACAGATATCAGATTCATTCATTTGGCGCTGCAGTGGCTCTCTATCCCTGCCCCCCCAAGGTTTTCATCAGGTAGCAACCTTTGAGGCTGAAAAGTGTTCCTCAGATGGCCTTTTGATGCTTAAACATGTGCTTAAATGCCCAACTTTGGGAATTAAATTTACATGTTTTCGGCATGGTATCAAAAAAGCAGTTTGGGTGTCTATAGTTAATTCATAGCAACTGTACAGTGGGTGAATTTGCTTTTTAATAACTCATCTGTTTAGATTGTAACCAGATTAGCCTATTTGAGTCACCAAGGTGGACTTCTCAGCAAGTTAGCCAACAAACAATACGCCCATTTTATGTTACTTGTGTGATTGAGGACCCATACGCCTGGATGACAATGATGTAGACGGCTTTGTTCATCTTTTATATACAGTTTATGCTTTTTACTTTTCTTCGCCCCCGCTGTTGAATGTGTGGTGCCACTGGCGTCGAGTACATTCAGTTGTAAAAGAGGTTGAATAAGGAGGAATAAATTATCACTGGGAGCGGTGTGGGCTGGTGCCAGTGGTGGTCAATCGCATCAGCTCATCTAATTCCCTTTAAAAGCAGCACGCTCCTCTCTACAGGCCGCTGACAGTTGTGTTATGGATGAGGAACCTGGCGGTGCTACAGCACGAAGAAATGGATGTCCTCATCCTGCAGGTGCAGAGTTGAAAGGTGGAAATATTTTGCAGCCTCATGCCAGCTTTCAGCATCACTTAATCATTTAATAATGCGCAATCAGTGGCTACATCCAGCATTATATAAATGTCCGTGTTCCAACGTAGTTCATAGAGCGCTGGCCTTAATGTTGTGACACTTTGCTGTCTCTCATCATGGATAACACATCCAGACCCCAAATCCTTTTAGGCCATGGAAAATCAGCCTCGTTTGTTTACCTCCAGGGCTGAGTTATATCTAACAATCATTCGTCACAGGACAGAGCGCCCGTCTCTGCCTTTCATCTCGTTCCAGTTTGGCCTTGAAGTACACCCTGAATATTATGCGTGCACGCGCACACACACACACACACACACACACACACACACACACACACCCCTGCCTTGCTCCAATCCTCCGTAGACAGAACGCACAACAAACAGGCTTTTATTTTAACTCATTCTTCCATAGAGACACAAAGGATACACATTTGGCTGTTGTGCTTTTCATCGGTTTAGTATGCATGAGGTGATGGGGCCTGGGTAACCACGCTCCAAGAGCAGAGAACTAATCAGGAAAGGATGATTGTTCCCACTCACCTTTCTGCATTGCAATTTTAGGGACATTAAACAAAGTGCCAATGCAGAATTCAGAGGAGATAATACAAAATTGTGAAAGCGTTCGGCAATTTTTTCGTGCCTAAGTCCCCCTTCCCTCTTTGTTAAAAGCAGCCAGAGGAGAGTTTGGCTAATGTGTGATGTCCCTAATGCGGACATAATGGGAGAGCAGCGCTAATGTTGCTACACCAACAGTGGAAATGTCACAGTTGACACACTCAGGCTTAGTGGAAGTGTAATTAGCCTAAACACAGGAGGACTACACAACTCAGGACAGACATAAAGCCTGAGAGAGAGAGAGAGAGTGAGAGGGTGTTACAATATGAAAAGAAGAGTGACACAATGACAAATTCACGCCGAGACCGTTTCCGGCTCCTCTAATGCTCCCCGGCTCTTTTGTCAATCAAAAGCTCCGAACAAAAGATGACTCATCAATTTGCCACACCAAATTACCCCTGCTTTTTTGTAACCTCTCTCTCCTCCTCATTTCACATTAACCTAAATTGCCTCTGGTTTGCAGTTCAACATGAACTAAATGACAAGAAGCACACGCAGCGCTTTGCCTCTTTTTCCGACTCATTTCACATTCAGCCATGGAAATTAAATCAGGACAGTGGTTTTTTTGACATTATTGTGCCCTGGTAATGAACATAGCAATTAGGTGGTGAAAATTAATTTAGAAGGAGAAAGAAAAAAAAAAGAAAGAAAGAAGGACTCCATTCAAATTTAAGACCCTTCAGCAGATTGTGGGTGTGATGGTATTCTAAAAAGGCTGCAGGCTAGGAAGCGTGTCACCACTGGGGGTTGCTCTTTCACACACTCTTCAACACACGTGCACACAGTGGCGGTGGAGTAATTCTGATTGATGTGCAGTGGTTGGCCCTCGCTCAGCTGCTGGCGCTGGTAATTGCTTCCATCCTCCTACCAATACGAAAGCAGCACACTGAGAGAAGAAGAACATGTTCCCGTGCTCACACTTTCCAGCGCAGAAACCCCCAAACTCCTCGAGAAACACTCAGAAATATTCTGCAGCCGTCCTGGCTGGAGCTTGACATTTTAGACTGAAAACTGACAGGACCTGACACGCACTGATGAGGGGAGTCGAGCTGGGCAAAGTTCCCCACTCATCTGGCCTGGTTTTTTGTTCAGGATCCGGTGAGCTCAGTGGTCTCAGGTGTGGGGGGAGATTTGAACAGATATTTGCTGGTATCTGTGAGACAGAAGTGCGATTTTCAGGCTAATATCAGGCTTTAATCTCTTTCAATTAAACATTTAATGAGTTTTCACGCGCTTCATTGATCACAGTGAGCCTGAGAGGGACAGAAATTAAGGTCTCAAAAGTTTCCAATCACAGCCAGTCCTTTCTGCAGCTTTAAGACTGCCGCTGCAGAGATGGATGGATGTACAAAAAATGTGTAGCACCTGCATAATAATGTTTTTGTTGCTTGGAGACTTGTCACACTCTTACCTTGATGTTTTCTGAGCTCCTCTGCTTTGTTTTGTCAGAAATTCAATAAATCTCATTACTCCTCAGTGCTTCGTGTTGATAATGTGGATTGTATTAGATTCCACTTCTGTGGGTTATTAAGTTTATTAGATGTCGCACATTGTAAATGAAAGCACCACACAGTATGTATTTTAATCTCCGGCTCGCTCTGGTACATTAAAAAAGTAAATCATATGACAACATAAGGAATACAAAGGGATTTCTTTGCCTCTATGTTTTTATACCAAAAATGAGCTGAATTCAAACTAACACTGAGGATGCTAATTTGTTGAATTCTGCACAGCAATAGCGATGCTATTGTGAAACATTTTTAAAATATCTTTTTATTGGTCATGAAGGCATAAAAAATATGTACAGAATCACAAGTCGAATCTGATAAAAACTCGCTGACTTTGCTTCTGGAAGTTCTGCTTTTGCCTCTTTTGTGTTGCTGCAGAGATTTCCTGCAGCATTTGAGTGACATGTGTCTCTCTCTTATAATATCTCTGCAGCAGGTTAAGCATTTGAGTGCATGATCCTTTTATTCACAAGCTGGGGCACTGTGTGTGCGATGCAAGCCATCAGAGTACAACTTGTGTGCAGGATTATTTTTAAATCATACTAATCTCACAGTGTAAAATGAACACTTTTATGAATACTTTATGGAATACTTAACGGTACCTTTGCTACTTTTACTTTATGTAACAGATCTGATTTCTTACCCTCTGGATTTTTATAAATACATTTTTAAAAAATCAGTCAGTATCCAAAATCAATATTATGCACTGAGGGTTGTAGCCACATAACGGATGTTTGTGGCTAAAGCACAGCAAGGAGGAAGACTGAACTTTCCCAACTGTAAGAACAGGAATGTGGGAGTGGAACGAAACTCTGCGTGACTGCAGATGCTTTGTTTTGCTGGAACTATCGACTGCTGGCAAATGCAAACACTCTCCTGGAATCTCATCCTGGTGAGCCGCTGAGTAGTGAACACAGTCCCAGAAGATGTTTTAAATAAATTTTGCAGACGGTTTGAACCCAAGCTTCTTTTCACACCTATGTACACAGGGATAACCAGTTTGCAAAGTTGTTGGTTTTGGAAATGTGCAGAAATTGGTCCGATACACCACAGATCAGTGGAAAGCAGCTTCCTGCCAACATGCAACGTTCCAAACAACATTTGAATCATGGAGCAGCTTTAAATCGGGAGCGTGGCACCACCACTCACCTGGCACTCCATCTGATTTACAGACAACAGTTTTACTGCCCAGCAGTCATTGTTATTACACAGGCCTGGGTGTAGATACAAGTGCACAATAGCTACACTTACACACATGCACACACATGCACACAGGCCTCAGGAGCAGACATAGTAAACACAGCAGAAACCAGTTCAGCAATGAAGCAAGGAAGGCATGCAGAGAATATCAGAGGAAGAAGAGAGCGAGGGAGGAGGATGGATGTGCAACACTCTCCTCTCTGCCTTCCAGGTGTTGATGGGAGGGCAGGAGTGAACAGAAAGAGCAGGGTGTAGTTCAGCTGACTTCAAGATAACTTTTCTTTCTTCTACTATATTCCGCATTTTAAAATTTGGGATGCACGCTCTCAAAAAACAACTGTGCTTACAGTGTGTGGATTCATGCAATCACATTTCAAAATGGTCACATCCATCCATCACCCTGGAAGTGAATTAAACCTGTGCTCTTTTTTTTTTCTTTTTTGTTACCTGTGATTGCAAAAAGACATCCAGTCTTATAGACGTCTATGGAAAAAGGGTCCTTGGCCCCAACCTTTGTAAACACTTTCCCGATGAGTTTCTGGGCTCAGTCACTTATTTCAGGTCAGATTGAATAAAACAAAAAATAAATTTTGTAAATGATGGTCATTCTTATTGTCAGAAAGATGGATTATCTATGGTATGTTTTTTTGGCTTTTGAGTGACAAGTCATTAGCCAATGAACATGCGGTTTCACTGTCAGCTTCATAACAGGACTTCACAAAGCAGCTGGTGACGTCACGGTGGCTACATCCATCTGTAACACTGTCAGAACATGTAACATTCCCAGCACACATTAGTCAGAGCATGTAACACTCTAAACACTCCCACTACAAACAGTGGCAGGTAGGAACCCAAATCACCTTTAATAAGTAATTCAATGTTATACACAAAATAATAAAGTACTGCAACTGATTCTGGAATAAACTAAATTCTGCGAAGTCCTAAAATAGCATTGCACGGCTCAATGTTCTGTCCTGATAAGAGTGAGCTCTTACAGGTTGACAGCGCCCCCTGTCCACAGGATGCATCACTGTTGGGTCTTTACCCGACAAAATAAAGCGCCTTGAGGTGACTGTTGCTGTGGTTTGCTGCTGTATGAATAAAACCAAATTGAACTGAACTGAGGGCTCACTGAATGGTTTCATCAGTATGAAAATCACGTAAAAATCATATGTGGTAGCCTCTGCAGTCAACAGATCTCAGGCCAGCCAAACACAATGCTTTCACCTCCTTAACCCAATCACACCTTTCCCAATATTTTCTTCATTTTTTTTTAAATTTTCAATTAACTTGGCACTGAATATGGAAACGGTTCATTATTCACTGAAACCTTTTAAATATGTGTGTGTGTGTGTGTGTGTGTGTGTGTGTGTGTGTGTGTGTATGTGTGAGTGTGTGTTTTGAATAGCTATTGAAATGCTAATCCTCCTATTAAATCCAGAATGTTACTACGTTCCCAGACACACACACGAGTCTTTTATCTGAGAAAAACAGAGAAAAGATTCATGAAAATCGATATCTGACCCTCTGGTTATGTTGCTTTGGTCGACATTGTCAATTCCAACTTTGCCAACATTCCCCTTAATGAGTTACATTAATATGATTCATACAATAGATGACACTACAACAAACTCACTGAATGTGTTTACTTTATTTCTTGTCCTCTGGCAAACACCACTATGACAGCACAGTATTATCAGCCCTCCTTCTCAGCACTTTTTAAGAGCTTACTAAAGGTGATCATTATCAGCTGCAGTGTATTTTCCTCTGATACCTTTGAACAACGACCGACACAGTGCTATTTCTGCCACGTTCAGATCACATTGCTTTTAATCTGTCTCCGTTAAACCGGTGCTAAAATGTGTCAGCGTGAATACCAATGTATCACAGATGAAGTAAATGATAGCATTTTTTTTGGTCATATTATTATTTGCCAATAATTACTATGGTAAACAGTCTGTGTATATACTGTTTCCAGCCCACACTATCACCCAACTCTTACTCCTAGCATCATTGCTCTAGATTTGTGCCCTACAAGCTGAAATGATAGTACACATTTTTTATGCTGCCTATGGATTTTTTTTTTTTATTGCTCAGACACAATATCTTATTTCCCTGCTGCTTTTTATTTTCCTATTGTACAAAAGTGGAACCCTGGTTTGTGTGTGAAGGAACTCTGCTTAACTCTGCTGATTTCCTCAATAATAACAGTGAATTGAAGTTAATTCGCCACAGTCTCAGAGCAGTTTGTGAAGTACTCGTGCCAAGGAAGTCATAGATTTGTGTTCCTGCACACAAATTTCCCCACAGAACTCTTTTTTAAAGCGTCAACACCATTAGGTTTAAATAATAAAACCACTTGTTTGGTTAAAAAGAAAAAAAAAATCACAGCTGACACTTTTTTAAAGCTTTGTTTCCATGGTTGCCAGGGTGATCCCCCCCCCAGGCGGCTTCAAGAACATACAGTATGATGGAGGCACGAAACACCGAAGAACAATAATTTTACAGATGTGCAGTAAGGAGAAAAATAATATGGGACAGTTCATGCCCATGTATACAAACACAAAGACTTTGACATTTTGACATGAGGCTGGGCTGGGCTGGTAAATTATGTATAAGTCAGTGGTGCTTCGGCACAGAGGAAACCAACACAGGCACAGGAGAACACAGGAATTCAACACAGAAAAGTCCAAGCTGACAAACTTTGAACCCAAAACCTTCCGTGGTTTGAACCCAGGGCTGTGCTGCCCATCAGTTACAGATTCATTAAAAAATAATGAAAAAAAATGAGAAGCATTTTATGATGCACCACAAAAGAGTAAAAATACTTTTCACTACTGAAACAGTACTTATTCTGACTCTGAGCTCTGTTAATGAGTCATGTAGCTAATGAAGGAAAACATGTTCTTGTTTTTCTTTTTTAATGGCGCATACAAAGATTTTTGGTATGAAAATGTGCTTTCTGACTGAGTAATCTTTATTTTTTTATTTTATTGAATAAAGTCTAAGAAGCACATACAGTTGAATAAATCCAAAAAACAAAAAAAGGAGGAAAAAAAGGTAAATTCCGTCCAAAAGCTTGGCCAATATTGTTAAACCACACTTACATCAAAGGTTGCATTACTCCTCTATGAAGCAACACATGTTTTACACAGTTTGCTCCACAAATATTTGGACTATGACACAACTTTTATGATGTCCCTGCGCACCACCACAGTGGATTTTAAATCAAACAGTCGAGATGTGATGTGATCCAGCTTTTCAAATACGATGCTTTTTCAAGGGGTTTAACAAAATATTGCATTAAATCTTTATGTCTTTACACAACCCCCCCCCCAAATTTGTAGAAGCTCAAAAGTAACTGGACAACCAAACATAACTTTAAATGTAGCTTCCTTTGGCTGCTCCCTTTTCCCCAAGGGGTCACCACAGCTGATGTATCTGCATTTTTGATTTGGTGCAGAAAATAAGGACCGTTTTTAATACTTTAATGCCTGACATCTAGAACCATTGGACATCTCCAGATGCTGTGTTTCCTCCCTTGAGATGCTCTGCCAGGCTTTTACTGCAGCCACCTTCAGATGCTGCTTGTTTGCGGGTCTCCGCCTCCAGTTTTGTCTTCAGTAACTGAAAAGCTGTTTAAGGCTGAGATCAGGTGACTGACTTGGCCACTGAAGAATATCCCAGTTCTTTGTCTTCAGAAACTCTTTGCTTTGGATAATTTTGGATCCATTCGCACTATAAAATGCTTTCCAATCAGTTTTGCAGCTTTGGCTGAATCTGAGCAGACTGTACAGCCTTGAACAGTCGTTCCATTGGCAGCCATTCATGGCCATACCATAAGACTGCCTCCACCATGTTTGAAAGATAATATGGCATGCTTTGGAGGTGCTTCTCTCTTGCGCTAGTCGAAGTGTCTCATCCATCCATCCATCCATCCATCCATCCATCCATCCATCCATCCATCCATCCATCCATCCTCTTAACTGCTTATCCAGTTGAGGGATGCTATGCCAGCTGTCATATGGCAAGAGGCCAGGTAAACCCTGGACAGGTCACCAGGCCCCAGCCACATTCAAAAAATCAAGTCTTTTCTTAGTCCTATGAACATCATTATCCAGAACCCATCCAACAACTTTCTTTTATTGTTGATGTCCTAACAGTTGAATCCAATCTTGTAGACAAGTTTTAATAACTGAACACTGGAAATAGGACGAACATTATAAAACCTGCTGTACACCAGGATTTGTTCAAGGGAATTTTTTTTTCCCTTTTTGACAAAAACCCCCCCAAAAAACCCACACTTCCTATTCCTTTTTCTTTTCTCTCTCTTTGAAATGCTTCTTTCTTGCTCCAGAACTCTCTCCTTCTTTATTTCTTCCTCCCTCTCATCCTCCCTGTCAAGTTTGGAAGTATGTTCCTGTGTAACAACATAATCCCGTAATGTGATCACAGGCAGCTCATTTTTAATTACAACAAGGGCTCTGGTTAGAGCCATGACATCATTTTCTTCAAAGTGAAGAGTGAAGCCGGGTCTCCCCAAAATAGCAAAACAATAACCTTCAGAAAGGATTAGATGACACCGAGAGGCAATCTGGCGCTGATCAAGTGAATGCCATCAAAAGTTTGTAGCCAGAGACACAAACTCTGAGACTGTGCAGCGTATTTTTAAATGCAGACCCCGACAGCAAACCTGGCCTTCCTCGTGCAACAGGAAGCAGTCGATCACAGACCTTTCTTTGATCCTTACACTCCTCTTTTCTTCTTCCCTCCAAATAAACAATGACGGTAGGGTAATGAGGCCCCTGGGTGTTTTGAGGGACACGAGATGAGAAGGAGACCCGGCCACACAGAACGTATAAAACAAGGAGACACAAGGAGACGCAAGAGCCCAGCCGCCTCATTAGGGAGCTATGAACGATGGTGGCAACCATTCATTTCCTCCACTAACGACTGCTGCGCGCCGCACATGCACAGGCGCAGAGTCATGTGCACGTGCGCGCGTAAATACAGACACACTTATAGCATGTGCTTGAGAAGCCATACAAACATGTCAGACCACGGAGGACACATTTAAACACAGTGTGACGCTGTTCGAGAGCATAATTCTTCTTTTTAATGGCTGGCGAAGAACGAGACAGAGCAAGAGAAGAGTAATTCTAGAAAGTAAGAGCTGCCCTGGGGCACACGATGCCACGATAAATTCTTTATAACTTAAATTAGAGAGAAAAAAAAAAGCCCACCACATTAATATAGCCTTTATAAATAAAAGAGACCGCTTCAGTATTACTGGTAAGTAAAGTGTCTAAGAGGCATGAAAAAAAGAAACAAAAGCAAAAAACTACACCTGGTTTAAATTTTTAGGACACAGTTGCAAGCACTGTAGCCAAATCTGGTAGTAAGTGACGACTGTAAGAACAGCGCTCAAAGTCTGGTTTATGAGTTAAAAAATGCTTTGCTTGGTAAAAACACTGGAAAAAAAACAGAAAGCTGCAGGTGTGTCTCATTTACGCAGAGGGTGTCCTCTGTCAGCGATACATAACGTAGTGGGGTTATGGCAATAGTGAGCCATTATTTTTAATGCACGGCGTTACTGTTGTGAAAGCACGTGTTTTAACCAACACTGAAACCGTTTTGTAAACGTGAAATCGTTTCAGACCTAAATCTGAATAAAATAAACGTCCAGAGGGGACACGAACCACGGATCCCTCAATGACGAGCGTGAGCGTGATGATTCTTTGTTTTTTGTTGCAGATGGTGGGTTAAGGACACCTTCTAGCAAATATTTTCTGATTCAAGCCCGTCCACATCACTGGAATTTAATTAGATTTTCTTTTTGTCTCAGATTTTGGATCGACTTGTCTGACAAAACACTATCTAACAGTATCTTGGGCTCTAAAAACTGCACTCGCTGTTATTTACAGAATGTATGATTCAGACCCCGTGAATGTAACACGACCTTCTCTGTTTGGTAAACATCACTGTCTTTCAAGCTCCATGCCCTCTGGTTGTAACGCAGTCTTACTGTCTCCAAGCCCCAAGCCAAGATAATCTTGGTGAAATCAAGAGGGTTGCCTTTCCAGACTTGACAGAGATCCCTTAGAGCCATAAAACACATACGAGCAAACTGATTTTCCTGAGTAAAATTACTGCACCTTTAAAGGGGCCCTATTATGCTTTGCACGATTAACAGTTCCAAAGAAACAATCAAACAAACAAATAAAAGTCTTATTTACTTTTTACTATGTGGATCTCAGACCTCAGTTTCAGCTCCTTACCTTTTAAGGCTTCCTTTTAAACTACTTTCTAGCAGATGTTAAACAGCAGCTTGGTGGGACTTCGGTGATCAGAGTACCTGAGTTGACCATGTTAGTGACATCCAGCTTCATCAACATCATACACGACCTGGAGTCGAAAAAAATGATTTGAAACCAAGTGTTTGGCGCAGTCTGGGCCTCAGCTTTTAGTTGTATACTGGCCTCATTGTTTAAAACTTTGATGAACACGCAACATTGTAACAGTTTATAATTACATGAGAGTCTCGCTGACTTAAAATCTGGCAAATTCATGAAGGGTTTGTAGATCTGAAAATGCCCTCCTAAAGCCATTGTACATATGAAGAAACTGCTTTGTAGAAATGCTGCAGAAAGCCAGACAGGGATAGTTTTTTTTTGTTGTAACAACCTTAACCCCACGCTTTTTTTTTTTGTCTTTCTGAAATTGTTCTCCAAAGTCTTGGCCATCAAAGAATAAAAAAAAAGAAAAGAAAAGAAAAAAACTATTCACATTTTCCCCAAAAACTTTGTTTTGCTTTCCTCCTGATTTAAACCTCAGTAGGTTAACTTAACAAGGAAGAAGAAAAACAACAATAGCAACAATGATTTTTTTTTAGACCTAACATAAAGACTTTTTCTGTGAGCAGTTTTCACTGAAATCTGAAAGCTGTTCAAAATGCCAAAAAACTGACTGAAACTGGAGGAGCAGATGGTTTCTTCTTGGCTGGGTTTCTGTCACTGACCCGTTTGAGCTGTCAGTTTTGGCAAGGTGGATTTGTTAATGAAATTTTTTACATGAAACCAATGTTTAAAAACATAACATCATAAAAACCTTTTTTTTTTGCCTGGAACGTCCTTCTTCTTTGATGCGATCAAAAAGATGTTTTTGCATCCAGCGTGGCATCGACTTCACCGCCACAATGGAACCAAAACAAGACTTAGTGAAAAATCAGTACAGTCTGACTTTCCCACAATATAAACTACAGCACAGTGAGGAGGGAGGAGAGAGAATCACGTACTCCATCCATCCATCCATCCATCCATCCATGGATGGATGGATGGATGGGGAGAATCAGGTACTGTCAGGAGAATCAGGTACTGTCTTAAAAAATTCTCTCTCTATTTTTTTTTGTGTCTGCAAAGTTACTGAGTGTGCAAAAATTGCAACAAGATTATTGTGATGAATTGAACTGAAGGGGTGGAATATGTGGTTGGAAAGAGATGCATAAGACCAGCTTTCTTTTTCTAATTTTTCTCTTTTCTGTTTGCTTCCTAACAAGTTTGGACCCCTAAAACACTTCCGCCCATGTGAAGAAACACCTGCCATACCACTGGGTGTTTGGACAGAGAGCACTGGCCTCAGCAAACAGAGCTGTACATTCATCAAACCGCGGTCCTATTTCATTTCCCCATCAGGTTTTCAGCCTCAGTGCAGGTCAGCGGGACAGATACCTTTTCACCTGAGCTCCTGCATGTTTAATCCTCTTCTTTCACCCCTTCCTCTCTTCCTGCACACCTCCATCTTTGTCCTCCTTGCATTGTTCATTAGTTCATATTCTCACACCTCTTTCCAAACCTCATTCATCCTGCCTTTCATTGATCTCTCCCGCTCAATCCACCCCTCAGTCCCTCTCTCCTCCTCCATCAATCCATCTGGCGCTCACTCTTCTTCTCTTTCTGTCTCTCCTAAAGGCAAACACTCCACAGGTTGGACTCTCTCCTTCCTCCATCAGCCTCCGTGCTCTCCGCGTAGAAAGCCTGTTTGCTCAGGGATTAGGTCGGGCTTTGTGCCATTGAGGAAGGAAGGAACTAATCAGACTCTTATTTGTCGTTGCATTCTGTGTCTTATGGAGAGAAGGGAAGCTGATCTGCTGGAGGCTCACGCACATACACATGCACAGATGCACACATGGCGAGTGGGTCGAGCAGAGTGAAAACCGAGAGCTGGACAAAGGATGAAACACACACACACAGACACACATATGTGCACACACGCCAGCCAGACGCAACCTGACACCCCGCCTGACTAAGTCGGAGGACTGAGCGTGGGTGTGCATTCGCTCCTCGACTGCTCTGTTCTTTGCTGTTTATGTACGCACACACGTGTTCCCACACCGCCCTGCTGCTCTGTTGCTGCCTTTGTTCCCAGGGCAGGCCTGTTTTCTGATTGGCTAGCTAATGTGTGGGATATGGATCTGTGTTATTCCTCATCAGCGGCAGTTCTGATTTGACAAATTCTGTTTTCCCTGCTGTCATCAGGCGCGAGGTCACGGTGGCGACAGGAGACAGCTGCACAGGCAAGCCGCCCTGTACTACGCCCCCTGTCTGGCCGCGTGTGTGTGTGCTTGCCCAGCAGCCACAGTGTTTCCAGACATTTGCAAAGCGACAAATATGCATGCATCCAATCTCATCCTGTAGCATTCACGCTCACTCGGTATACCTTATCCAACCAGTCGGCTGATTAGTCAGCGGTCAAATCTCCTTTAACACTCATCTGCTCCATAATTCATGAATTTAACAGCTTGGCTTGGGTGAAATTCTCTCCAGCTCTTTGTGTTAGATAGCTTGACTCATTTTTCAGGTAACCCAGGTACTCAACTTCAAACCAGACTCCAGCAGGTAGCCTGGCCTCCTTTTTGATACTGCTTGCACACTTGTGAGTGCAATTTGAGGTTTAATATGTATTAAAGACAAGGACAGTTACTGTTTTAGTAATATCATTTCTAAACTTAATAAGAAATGTCTACAAACTGCACTTTTTTGTTATGTGACTGTGATACTACCATAGAGCCCCCCCTCCCAATCCACCAATACAGACACTTTCTAATTGTGCACTACTGCAGTACAAAGCTGGTTTCATGCATCCCCCAAAGAGGCAATGCAGTTCCATGAGGTCTTTTGGGCTGCTATCGACTTTAAGACACCGAATCAATGAAGTCCACTGTAAGCTGAATTTCAAGGTGAATAAAAAGTGTAAGCTTCTCAAATCCACTCTGTGTATTCATTAGTTATCTTTTTGCTGTTTGCATCTGGTATTTGTAACCCAGCATACGGGACCCATAGCAATATTTACATGTAGATGATGGATTCTTCTGCCGCTGTTAAGTGGTAAGAGTTTCAATATGGTCACCATATAGGACACGGGGAGCCAGGTCACCTAATGCATGCAGTTGCAGAGATGTGTCCAGAGCCAAAAGCCCAATGATACCATCAAGTGTCCCAGTATATGTATATATATATATTTTTTTTAATATATATATATATATATATATATATATATATATATATATATATATATATATATATATATATATATTTTGCACCATGAATGTAAAACAGAAGCACCCTCTTGGTGAAATAGTTTCAAGGCCATAACCATAATGTCTTTCCAAACCATGTGACCACAGATTTCCATAAGAATTCTGTATGGCACAATACATTTGAGAAAATAAACCTGCAGGCCAACGCCAGAGCTTAACTTTTACCATCTATAGCTGTCACTATATATATATATAGAGATAGATAGATCGATAGATAGATAGATAGATAGATAGATAGATAGATAGATAGATAGATAGATAGATAGATAGATAGATAGATAGATAGATAGATAGATAGATAGATAGATAGATAACTCCATGCTCTATACAGACCTTAACAATAAATAAAAATTTACTGAACATTAACTAATGAAAATTAGATACTGCGTAATAACTGCTTAATTGTGGTTCAACAGAATTATTTTAAAAAAGTAGAAAAAGGACAGAAAAGAGGGTACCCCTAGAAAAGAATGAATATAATTTGATCACAGGGTCATGTTAAACTAATGTGTCCTTTAACCTGTAATCAGTCAGTCTGCCTATCTAAAGGGTGAAAACTCATCACTGTGCTGTTTGGGATCATGTTGTATGCCAGACTGAACATGGACCACAGAAAGCTAAGGAGAGAACTGTCTCAAGATAAGAGAAAGACAATTACTGACAAGCAAGTTAAAGCAAAGCTATAAGACCATCTCCAAGCAGCTTGATGTGCCTGTGCCTGTGACTACAGTTGCACATAATTTTTTAGAAGTTTAAGGTCCATGGGACAGTAGCCAACCTCCCTGGACATGGCAAGAGGAAAACTGATGACAAATTGAAGAAACAGTTAATAAGAATGATAAACAAAGAACCCAGAACAACGTCCAAAGAGATTAGAGGTGAATTCCAAGGTCAAGCTACATCGGTGTCAGATGGCACCATCTTTTGCTGTTTAAGCCGGAATGGAAGATGACTGAGGAGGACACAAGTGGTGCTGAGCACAACAAAACCCGCCCCCAGCAGATGTTTTAGCTGATTTAAAGAGTGTCCATCTCACAAACATGTCACCATCCAAACAAATCACTGAATAACACACAGGTCTTATTGTCCATGCCCGTAATTTTCCAAGATTTAAAAAGTTTGAGTAAAATAATTTTCATTTTATGGTCATTTTCATTTTCTTCAAAAGCTTTATCTCTTATAATGAGAAAATACAGGCCAGTACACCAGGAGACGTGGAGGAGGCCGTAGGAGGGCAACAACCCAGCAGCAGGACCGCTACCTCCGCCTTTGTGCAAGGAGGAACAGGAGGAGCACTGCCAGAGCCTTGCAAAATGACCTCCAGCAGGCCACAAATGTGCATGTGTCTGCACAAACGGTTAGAAACCGACTCCATGAGGATGGTATTAGGGCCCGACGTCCACAGATGGGGGTTGTGCTCACAACCTAACACCGTGCAGGCAGCTTGGCATTTGCCAGAGAACACCAGAATTGGCGAATTCGCCACTGGCGCCCTGTGCTCTTCACAGATGAAAGCAGGTTCACACTGAGCACATGTGACAGACGTGACAGAGTCTGGAGACGCTGTGGAGAGCGATCTGCTGCCTGCAACATCCTTCAGCATGACCAGTTCGGCAGTGGGTCAGTAATGGTGTGGGGTGGCATTTCTTTGGAGGGCTGCACAGCCCTCCATGTGCTCGCCAGAGGTAGTATGACTGCCATTAGGTACCGAGATGAGATCCTCAGACCCCTTGTGAGACCATATGCTGGTGCGGTTGGCCCTGGGTTCCTCCTAATGCAGGACAATGCTAGACCTCATGTGGCTGGAGTGTGTCAGCAGTTCCTGCAAGATGAAGGCATTGAAGCTATGGACCAGCCTGCCTGTTCCCCAGACCTGAATCTGATTGAGCACATCTGGGACATCATGTCTCGCTCCATCCACCAACGTCACGTTGCACCACAGACTGTCCAGGAGTTGGTGGACGCTTTAGTCCAGGTCTGGGAATAGATCCCTCAGGAGACCATCCGCCACCTCATCAGGAGCATGCCCAGGCATTGCAGGGAGGTCATACAGGCACGTGGAGGCCACACATAATACTGAGCCTCATTTTGACTTGTTTTAAGGACATTACATCAAAGTTGGATCAGCCTGTAGTGTGTTTTTCCACTTTAATTTTGTGTGTGACTCCAAATCCAGGCCTCCATTGGTTATTAAATTTGATTTCCATTGATGATTTTTGTGTGATTTTGTTGTCAGCACATTCAACTTTGTACAGAACAAAGTATTCAATGAGAATATTTCATTCAGATCTAGGATTTGTTATTTGAGTGTTCCCTTTATTTTTTTGAGCAGCATATATTCACGTATTCAGATCATATCCTGATCAAATGTTACATGTCCATTGATAATAGCGAAATGCTTCATACTGCAACAAATGAGGATGATGTATCTTGGTGATCTAGGGGTCAAAGGCCATTTTTTGTGCAAATTTGTCATGAATCAGACTGGCAGTTTTGCTGTAACAAACAAAAAATAGACAAACATACTGAAAACAGCTCCCTCCAGGAGCAGGACGTAAAGTGAGACTGGAATTTGCCAAACAGCACATTGACAAGCCACAAAGCTCCTGGACAGACGAGGCAAAGCTGAAGCTTTTTGGAAAGTCACGTCAGCTTCTATGAACCACACAAACTAAAGAACCATGTACCTACTGTTAAACATGGTGGAGGCTCGGTTATGCTCTGGGGCTGCTTTGAATCTGTGCAGCTACGGTGAAATCTGAAGACTGTCATCTGGAGCGAAATGTACTTCCCAGTGTCAGAAAGCTTTGCCTCAGTCATGGGTCATGGGTCCTCCAACAGGAAAATGAACCAAAACACAGTTCAAAAAACACTCAGGAATGCCTCAGACTAAAACACTGGACTATTTTGGAGTGGCCTCTATGAGCACTGATCTAAATCCTGGTGAACATCTGTGGAAGGAGCTGAAACATGCAGTCTGGAGAACCCTTCAAACCTGAGACAGCAGTTTGCTCACGAGGAGTCGGCCAAAATACCAGGTATCAAGTCTCATTGAGAGTTACAGAAATCACTTGATTTCAGTGATTACATCAAAAGGCTGTGCAACGGGTCCCATCATTTCTATTCAGGCCAGTTTCATTAGTTTGCTTTTTAACCACAATTCAAAAGCAATGTGTGATTTTCATCAGTTAATTTTCAGTACATTTTTATTTATTATTACTTTTGTCAGTTTCAGGTTAGTTGGGTAACTATTGTGGGTTTTTATTTTTTTAATAGAAGGATACCAACAATTTTGTCCACATCTGTACACATCTGATCCTAGAGAGCCTTGGATAGAGTCTAGGTCTTGTAACTGTTCAAGAAGCACTGCTAAAACAGCTAAAACAACTAAAACAAGGCAGCTGCTGGAATAAACTGCTTGAAGAAATCCAGCCAGCAAAATCAGTGAATCAGTGACATCTTTTAAATCTATCTTAATACATGTATTGTGAAATAAATACTTTCCCGCTGGTGTTAAACTATTTTTGATTTGATTTTGTAATGTGCTTGTTTTGTGCCTTGTAAAGCATTTTGTTGCAGATCAACTTATAATGAAAATACTCCCCTTCCCAAACCAAAAAGATAAAAATACGAAGAATTTGCTCAGTGGGGGCATCGCCCAGAAACAGAAGACTTTGCAGATACAAGTCGGGAAGAGCTTCCTCTGTAAGATTACTGTGCTCAGCCTCAGAGATGGGTTGTTCATTGAAAAGCTGCTGCTCCTTTTCATCAAAAGGAGCACAGGTGAGGTGTTTCAGACTCCTAATCAGATTGCTTCCTGGGCACCACACCTCGGCACACTTGCTGGAGGGATCAGCTATCTCATCTGGCCTGGGGGCACCTACGAATTGGGATTAAGTTTAGGAAAAGGTCATGATTTGCATTCCAAACAAACCTTTGACAATGTTAACCATGTTAACAGTCTTACTGCCAGAAATTGAATAGAAATTGTCAAATGAACTGAGCCAATCACATCTTTACTGACATGCCACATGAAAACCTGCGGCCTGCAGCACACCCACACAGACCTTCAAGCATGTGCTGTTGCTCATAACTGCTTAAAATTTTGTATTTTGAAAGCAAAACAATGTGAAACAACTCATTCTTTGGACAATTATCTTGTTTGCAGCTCCTAACACACTGGTGAACCAGTATATTGACCTGCTTTGCCTGTATGTACAGCTCCTTCTTTACCAGAATGGCATCCAGATCACTGCGGAGGCTGCGCCAATCCCCCCCCCCCATGATACTCAAACTTCTCCACTTGAGGTAGCAGCTCATTCCAAACCTGGTGTGGGTAATCTACCTTTCTCTCTCTGTGAACTGTGGCCTTGGACTCTGAGGTGCTAATTCTCATCCCTGCCACTTTACACTCGGCTGCAAACCGCCCCAGTGGGAACTGGAGGTCTTTATTCAGTGAAGCCCACAGAACCACATCATCCACAAAAGGCAGGGACACGATCCCAAGACCACCAAACCTGACACTCTCTGCACCTTGGCTGTACCTAAAACCTCTGTCCATAACAGTTATGAACAGATTTACTGACAGTTTCCAGAACATGAAAGAGTTTAATCATATTCTGTGTTTAATATGCTGTAAATTAACATGAGTAGTAGTGATACAGATTTGTACTTTGTTAATATAGGCACACTGTGAGAATAATAATTCATAGTGTATTATGAAAAGAAGTTGGAAGAATGATTATTTGGTTAAACACAAGGTCCCCATTTCATGCTTCTAGCCCCGTGCTTAGACTGTGGGTACTGTGTTGTTCTCCCTAGCTGGCTCCTTGTCTCGCGCACACTCACCATTTCTCATGTTGAGTTTGTTGTCATGGATGGAGTAAAGCCGAGTTGGCCCGTGGTGCCCCTAATGAGAGCAAAACTCCCTGGGCTGCTGCCACCCAAATGGACCCAGGCAGCTCACACGCACAGATACAAATACACAAAGAAAGGCACTGTACATGCATCTGTGTAGTCATGTGACTCGTGGTGCTATGAATTTCTCAGAAATAATTAATTAGTGTGAGATGTAATCACGAAGGGCAATGTGACCAGGCTGCGTAAGTCGATCATCGCCCCGAGCGCACGCTGAACCGACTTGGACCTTGAATCACTCCCACTGAATGAACCGACTCCACACAAAGACTTTATTAAATGGAGTACGTTCTGTGGGATAAATTGTTTGCTGGATGTCTGCCTTGCTCTGCCCCTACATTATGCAAGGAAGCCAAATTAACAGAATTTATTTAGATTTAAAACGACAGAATGATTTTGGAACAAGCCAGCTTGCTAAGTTAATACCTAACATACACAAACATATAGGCATGCGATATACTGTACACTCAGGCTGGTAAAGGTGGCCAACAGTGAGCCATGGTAAGAGCACAAATTGGTTTTGCCCGTGGAAAGAGTGGCATCATTGGTTCTAATATAAAGTAGACACAGTGTGTCATTGTGGCCCAGTGGCTACAGGGATCAGATGGAGGACTGGATACTAAAAGATGAAAACTGGGATCAACAAATATGTGTATCCGACTGGAGTGAGGTGTCGAAGTATATCCCTCCAACCCGCACACATAGGGTTATATGATACAAATTCACCTTCAATAATCAGAGGAATAAACAGCTAACAAAAGGAGGAGCTCCTGCGTCCAGCTGCTCCTTTTCCCGTCATCATTAGCGAGCGCAAGATGGAAAACTTGGCCGTTTTCTTGCCAGACTGAACTTGCCAGCCTTTTGGAGGTTGAAATATAGGTTTCAAAGCCAACTAAATCAAACACAACTACCCTTTGCCAAATATCTCACACACATATTTGTCATTAGCGGAGAGCGCTGTGCCTTTGAGGACACACGGGCACCAAACATGCTATAGGAACTGACACTCTGAGCCAGTGAAGGCATGTTTTAATCCCGAGTTCCTTTTCGCTGACAGCCTTTTCTCTTTGATTTATGACCCGGAGGTGAAACAGAGTTCCCCAGTCCACCTCAGAGTGAATAAACTAATGAACCAGATGCATTATTTATTATTGAAAAAGCACGGCCCAGGACAAAAGCTAAGGTTTGAGTAAAAAATGCTGAAACATTCCAAATTCAGAGCGAAGGAATGCGTTTTCTCCTTGCCCTCTTTACTTTGCACGTCAACCTGAAGCCTGTGCCAAGTTTAATATTGGCTGAATAAAAGATCGTTGCCGTGTACTTGGTAATGTGAGTAGATGGGATGGCAGTTCCTACGTTCTAATTCAGGAATCAAAGTGAATGTTGCTTATCTTGATCAGCGGTGGGCTGGCATGCTAGCTGCAAGAGCCTGTAGAAAAGATTAGATCTTAATTGTCAGACATTAGAGTGTGATGGCAGCCAGAGAGACAAGTAAAGATATGACTGTGCCTTGTAATAATCCTTCATGGTGTTGACACTGAGATCCAAGTTAAAACAAGCACAAAGGGTTGTGTTATTCCCTCTCTAGTTACATTAATGAGAAAGGACTTATTCTTGTATCGCCTTACTTCTGCTAAGATTTGGCACAAATATTTCATCTTGAAAGAAGGATTTCAGTAGGAGTGGTTCCTGGATTCAGTGTTTTTGCTGGACTTGCTTTTTGGAAGATATATATGAATATATAGGCTTAAAACTTCAAGGCACTCTTTTTTAAACACCAATTAAAATGCCGTTATTGCATGGTCATGGTTAATCTGAAAAAAGAAAACTTGCATTCTGGTATACGAGCCTTCGTCAGAGAATGAGGCAGATTTCATGGCAACAGTGGCTCTTTTTTTTCAGAGCTCCACCAAGAGGAGTTTTCTGCTTACTGTACCGTACCCCACCAATAGTATAAAGACATGAGGACATCTGTCTCTTTGGCTCACAGCATGTGTCAAATTTCAATCTACTAATGGCTCAGTCACACGAGTAAAAACAGCCCAGCGACCTCCTTGCACCTAGAACAACATTGGTGACGAAACGCAAGTAATTGCAGTGACCAGTTGGTTTACCAGAGGTTGAGTGTTAAGCATCCTCAACCTCTTGGGTGTCTTTCGCTTGCAAAGAAATTGCGCACGAGGTTGTCTGGTGGGAGGCAACCTGTCTCCAAACAATCACAGTCCAAAAGTTTGCAAATAAAATTTGCCTAATTTATGAACTCAGGCAATATCCTCTACTCATGAATGCTGCAATATCAATCACTCTTAGACGGTGCCGCATTCATTCACCAATGTGCAATACTTACCACTGTACGTCAGGTTTATATCTATATATTTATTTATTTTATTTTTTATATATCTTATTTTATTTTATACACTATGTGTGGACTTTTCTACAGTTTGGCACTGAAACAGGAGCAGTCTTCAAATCTCACTATTCATTCTGTATTATGACAAATAAAGGTATTCTATTCTATTCTATTCTATTCTCTTCTCTTCTATATTTAGAACCCCCATGTACCAGAATCATTTCCTTAATGTTGCTAATACAAACAAAGGCAGCAGAATTTTAAGCATTGCTTTAAAGACAAAAGACATTTTATGAAAGTTTGACCTTATTTGACCCTGAAGAAGAGGTCAGAGGTCCAAAGTAATGTGTTATTTACAATCCCCATATATCATTCCCTGTATGTTATCAATACAAACAATAGCATTAAGAAACAAAGTTTTAAGTAGCTCTGTACAGCATTATTATCACTTTGACTTTCAGATTAATCTATTGACTTTGAAGGAGAGGTCAGAGGTCAAATCTGACATATTTGTACGATACTTTCTGTATGTTAACAATATGCACCGCACTTGTCAGAATCATAGTTTCTAAGTTAAAAGTTTTGTTCATTTTTGTCCAATAAACCATGAAGTTGACCTTGAAGACCTCGCTGGATGTGAGCCAAATTTTAATGGCTTGTTAAGATGCCCCCACGCTGCACCGCTACAGAGTTCTATCAGAATTCATTCAAAACTTTTCGAGCTATGGAGCTTACAGGCAGAACGACACGCGCACTCACAAACGCTACCGAGAACAGAACCTCCTCGGTGGAGGTAACTACATTGAAACCAAACATTTTTATTCAGTAAAAAAAGTTAAGAAAAGCAAACCCACTCTAAAAACTATCTGAAATTAAAGTGAATAGAATGCAAATTAAATTAAAGCAAAATCGAAGTTAAAAACTAATGGACTACACAAAACTCAGCGATGCCTCAGTCTCTCCAAAACCTTGAACATTCAACACACGCTGGACATAGAGTGAATTCCAAGAGACAAGGCTTTTACTTTATGTTCTATAATACCTTTTCTTGAGCCTTTATGTGAGCCTTTATGTGGTAAGTGTCCTCAGAAACACTGAGCCAAGAAGCAGTGTAGCAGAGAAACACAGTTTTATTCAGCAGAAACATCTTTCTGTTATTTTATGCTGTACAACAGGCTTGTGGCACTTTCAGGGCTCGTGAACTTCAAGTTGAAAGCCACTAACACAGAGTGCAGCACGCCATATTCATCTCACTTTAAAAAGGGATTTAATGTGGACAAACCTCAGTTGCTGGAAAAGGAGAAGAAACAAAGGAAAAGAGGGTGACTTTGACATTGATGGAAAAAAAAAATTGAGGAAACTGTTTTTGATTAAATGATTAAACAGAATACTTCATTTTCACTAAGGCCCATGCTGAACTGTAGTAAACACGGGAAATATGTTAGTGGTTGCTGCAGTCAACAGGGCAGACCCTTTGCTATTACTGCTTATGTTTTAATGTGATAAGTCAGTCCTCGGGCCAACAAGCTGTTGTTTTTACCATGGATGTCATCAATCACAGGAACGTTTTGCACTCCCTTCACATTAATAACAATCCTTATTCATTTAAATCCGTTCTGGTTTGGCAGCAGCAGAGAAAACACATACATGTGTTTGTGTGCGTGTGGATGTGTGAGAAAATACGGGAGGTTGATAGCATATGGAAGTTTTATTTTGCCTGAATAATAAATAGAAATAAATGGAAAAAAGTGACAGAGTGATAAAGGCTTTTGACCACATCTGCTGTCACATCCAAAATTTTTGCCAGTGCAGTCCGGTAAAAATCTTTGCATAAATTTCATTTACTTGTCAAAAAAAATGCTTGTGATTGTTTTTCACTATGTTATAGAAACATGTATATTATAACCCACATAAAATGTGAAACGCCAAAGTGTGTGACACACAAAACTTGTAGCACTGCCAAAACTTTTGGCCATGACGGAGACATCCTTCAAGCCACAACAGGCGACATAACTGCTGGTAAAGTGAAATCGTTTAACTCGAGCGGGTCTCCAGTTAAACTTTTCTCAACTTTGAGGGGAACGCGGGATTATCGATTGGCACATGACAGAGTGATAAATACATTACAGGGTTATCTGGGCAACCAGAGCCTAGCGACCGACTGTCAGCTTTAAAATGAGTGACGATCGAATCGCTGCTTCATGAAATGACACAAAGGGGCATACACGCAGTGTGTGTTTGTTGGTCTAAAGTGAACTTTGTTAAGTCAAGTATTTCTTAATTTTACTATATTTTCACTAATAATAATAATAATAATGCCTTTGACTTATATAGCGCTTTTCACGGTACTCAAAGCACTTTACAATTCTGTGCACCATTCATTCACACCTCAATCATACTTGGTGGTGGTAAGCTACTAATGTAGCCACAGCTGCCCTGGGGCAGTCTGACAGAAGCGTGGCTGCCAATTCACACCTACGGCCCCTCCGACCACCACCGGCCACGCAGCCACAGTCACACTTAGGCAATGTGGGTTAAGTGTCAGACGGGGACTCGACGGGGACTCGAGCCTGCGACCCTCCGGTTGCGAGGTGAGGAACTTCTGACAAAGAAGAGAAATTGTTAAATGAAGATGATTATTTTAACCCAGTAAAACAAAAACAAAAGAAAAAAGAGAAATGTCTCAGAATTATAAGACATTTAAATCTCATTGAGGTACAGTGTGCATTTTCGTGGCAAAATTTAGCTTCAAATGAAAGTCTTTTAAATGTACTTATTGAAAAAAACCAACTTTAAAGCTCTTTACGGTTTTGGACAGCTAAGTCCAGTTTCCTTTGTGGCATGATGGACTCGGACCATCTGACTCTTACAGTCGAATCGATAAAGAAACAGTAGAAGAAATCATGAACACACAGAGTTTTCTCTTGGCAGTCTAACATGAACTTTTAGGTGATGTACCTCAGACCAGTGTTGTGGTAACATCCACAACATCAGCTCAGCTTTCAGACGCTGAGGAAAGACTGCCAGCCAGAGGTTACTCAGTGCTGAAATGTTCGCTGGGTGAGCATAACCCCTCATTCAGTAGCTGGCAGAACCACCTTTAGCAGCACTAACTTGAAGTAATTGTTTTCTGTTTGACTTTATCAGTCTCTCATATCATTCTGTAGGAATTCCGGCCCACTCTGGTTTCCTCCCACAGTCCAAAGACATGCACTTACTGGGGTTAGGTTAATTGGTCACTCTAAAGTGCCCATAGGTGTGAATGTGAGTGTGGATTGTTGTCTGTCTCTCTGTGTTGGCCCTGCGACAGGCTGGCGACCTGTACAGGGTGTACCCTGCCTCTCGCCCTATGTCAGCTGGGATAGGCTCTAGCCCCCCCACGACCCTGAACAGCATAAGAGGATGGATGTATAAAAATATATACAGAGAATAAGGCAGAATGTTTGACAGTTGGTGTGAGGTGTTTGTGCTGATCTGCTATGTTTGAGTTTTGCCAAATATGGCACTGTGCATTATGGCCAAACAGCTCCATTTTGTTCCCATCTGTCTAAAGGACACTGCTCCAGAAGTCTTGTGGTTTGTTCAGGTATAATTTTGCAAACCCAAGCCGTGCTTTTTAGAGAGAAGATGCTTTCTTCAGGCAACCTTTCCAAACAAGCCATATTGCTTCGATCGTCTTCTAATTGTACTGTCACAAATGTTACCATTCAACATGCTAACGGAGGCCTGTAGAGTCTGAGATGTAACTCTTGGGTTATTTGGAATTTCTCTGAGTGTTGCATGGTCTGGGGTGAATTTGCTGCGATGTCCAGTCCTGGAAAGATTATAGAATTGTGTTAAGACTCACCTGAATGCGCCAGACCAGCAAACTGCCAAAACCTGTGCTTTTATAGAGGTGCTCACACTGACTGATGATCAGTTAATCAAGTTCGTTTGACTAGCAGCACCTGGCTGCTACTGACCCTCTTAGCTCCTATGGTAGCAGTAAGTACACACTCACTGGAAAACTACAACCTTTAACCTACTTACTGTAAGTAAGTAGGTTAAAGTCCGTAACAGAGAGATATTCTTAAGCAAAAAAATTCAATTCTTCTGGTTGATTTTGTTATGCATACCGATTAAACCAACACTGACCCGTGACTAGCACATTTGTAAATCACATGGCCGTGTTAATAGAGATTAATTTTTATAGTCCTTTTTTTCCATCTACTTGTGGGCCATTTCAAGACACACTAATATAGTAAATCAAGCAGAAACATGTCAGAATACACTCTGACCCTCTCAACAAGCAACAGACCCCAGCAAGCAGGCTACAAGCAACATCCCTGAAAAAAAACACTTGAAACACAAATCATAAATATTTCTGTATTCATAGTTACCCTGGAAGAGGGCCAGACCAGTGCTATTCATCACACAAGCAAACAGGAAACCTCTCCAGTATTCATCCATCCATCCATTCTATTCCAGTTATCCTGTTCAGGGTTGAGGGGGGCTGGAGCCTATCCCAGCTGTCATAGGGCGAGAGGCAGGGTATTCTCAAACTTCATCTCAGCACAACGTTGTTCACTTTGCACTAACGTCAGTAGAAATCCACACTCAATTCTGTGGCCTCAATAGGGCCAAATCCTGCCGTCCAACCGGGGCTTGAAAGACTGCCGCGAGTGGCAGTGACGCTCCGCTGAGATGATCACAAGATGACAGCGACATGCATGCACAGCACCAGACAAAAGTTTGGACACACTTTTGACTGGTACTGTACATCATTTTATTTTCTGATGAAGCCTGATCCAACATCGAGAGTGAAGATAATATGGAGATTTCTCTGACAGCTAGCCGGGCTAATCTGCATCGACAGCTGTGCGATGACACCAGGAATTAGTCGTTGCTCATGCAAATAGAGTGCATATGCTAATACTGGAGCTAATTGGCGAAAAGAGGGAGGGGAGAGTTGTCAGCTGAACGTTAGCTGGATGGAGACGTGCACGTGCTCTGCTCTCAGCAGTCTGAAAGGCCTCCAGCAGTCCTCATTATGTGGCACCAAGATGACACCATTCACCATTCATTTTATTTCTACAGATGGCAAATTTGTTGAGTCTTTACATCACGGCAACTTTGAGCGGATTTGAATCTCTCTCGCTTGTTGTGCTCTATGAAGTGAATACATTGACATTTTTAATGCTAATACACTTAGTGAATATCAATATGTATAAACCAGTGAGGCAGCAGTTCCCATTAGCAGCACTGAACCGCTATAGCTATACCGTTATCCTGGGCATTATGTAGGTTTTATGCTTATTATTGCCATATTATTGACTGGTTTTGTAGAAACTGTAGTATTACTGTCAGTTTCTATTTTTTTTCCCCAGTGACTGTTCTTCAGCAAAGAAGCACTGATATGTTAACAATGCTATAGTGTCTATTATGACTTCAACTAAGGGTGGTTCTTGGGGCATTATAAGAATTCAGTTTGTGGTTACATTTTTTTACATTCACTTTTTTTCCAATACATTTTTTGGTTCAGTGCTTTGGTTCATGCACCTCGGAAACCATTCCTCTTTTAACTGAGGCGATATGCAGTTGTTCATCTCATACTAATAATTCATTCAGGAGAGTCATGCCATGTCTTAAGTAATGGAAGGGGCAGATTCACAGGTCACTTGACTTTACTGGTGTAGAAATGAATAAAACTAGCTGGGAATGAGCAGCACAAAACACAGGCACAAAGCTAGGATGCAGTCTGTAAGTCGACAATTTACCTCACAGGACATTCAGAAATACTAACCCAATATTTTCATTAATGATTTTTAAATTGCACGTTGACTAATTGACTCAACGATGAAGGAAACGTGCAACACGGTCATTCCGCCTTCATTGCTCAAAACAAAGTCAATGTTTTTTCTGTGTTACGCTGAATGTAAACAGAACTTTTCATTTGAGGTTGAAGGGGTTAATGATATTTTCAGTGTAGCTGACACAACACGGTTTACACTTCAACATGGAAACAAACAGCTCTCTGAAACAGGATCGAACCAATCGCTGCGTTCTGCTGTACTCAGAGGCACTTTATTTACTTTTGTGTTCCAAGCAATAATAATAAGAAATTAAAATGTATAAATATGCAAATGGATGTTTGTTGCAGCTTTTTTTTAAAACTCAGGTTATTACCCCACAGGGTGACGGCACTGACACTAAACTCACTGCACATATATTACAAAATACTGATGATTTTTTTTCATTGTTGTTGACTAATTTACTGATGATAATTAGTACTGTTTTAATACTAGTGCCCTAGTTCTATATCATTTATAAAGATAATGATTGCATAGAAATTGCATCCTTACCTGCCCCTTAATTTCCGTGTGGATGCTACATTAGAGTGATTTTATGTGACTTTCAAATTAATAGCACCCATTGTTTCCACAAATTACAAATGAATATTGAATGCTAATAACTGGCGTAAAAAAAATTGCACAGATAATGGAGCATCACAAAGGCTGCAAACGGATCATACTGGATGTGTTTAAGATCTAGTTGTAAGACAGAAAGTGTGTTTTTTCCCTCCTTTTGAAGGATTTAACTTTAAACTTCAGGTAACCACAAGAAAAGTAACTCTGGTATATTTCTATTTCGGATGCACATAAATAACCTTTCCTATTTATGAATGATGCATATGGTGCTCAGTATTGTACTGTATGCTTGTCATATACAGTAACAAACCACCCCACAGCGTTGTGAGTTATGTATCCAAATCTTTTCATATTTTAATAGGTACTTTTTTAACCCTCTCTCTATTTTTCTCTTTTACTTTGGTTTTCCAGCGAGCGTCTCTTTATAGCTGGTGTTTCTGTTGTGTTCTTTGAACCACTTGGTTGTTGTGAGCCGCTCTGTCTAGACTCTGAGGCTACATACTGCATGTTGATGAAGTCTTGTGTCCTTCTTTTTTTGCTAATTCGACAAAACGTGCCATACGTTTCCAGTGCTTTTCTCCTTATTGAGCTAATGCTGCAGACCGCCAGCCTTTCAGCTGGCGAACCGATCAAAGGACGAACCTTCTAGGCACCGGCTTGCTTCCAGGGTTCACATTTCCAGTTAACTAATGACAAACAAAGGTGGAATTTGAATGGCAGCCTAGGGATAATCCGAACAGTAGAAAAACTCGTAAATGTAACTGACTGGAGCTCAGTTCATCTGTGACCACATATAAAGACACAAATATGCTTGTTTTATATTTCCCTCATTGACCCAAATGAGCACATGCACATACACAGCATACAAAAGCTCAAGGAGCCTCTCTGCTAACAAGGCCTCCACCCAGACCACCCAGGATCTTCTGTAGTTAATTTGACTGGCTGGTCAGCTGAACGGCGGTCAGAATCAGAGGTGAGAGTTGAAGTTGTCACTGTATTCCCGGCAGCTGAGGCAGTGTTCACTGGCAAAGAGGAGTCACTAATAGGCCAGGCTCCAACTCTGACCCCTCAGGGATTATCTGGGTCAAGGAATATATCCAGTCTGGCTCCACTGCACATCAATGAATACAGCACGATGCATCTGATCATGTGTGCATTTGGCTCAGAGCAAATGAAAGGACTTGCAACATGAGAATGGTGATAATGCTAATATTAACAGTACTTAACAATACTTCACATTGATTCATTTCATACCTTATAATTACAGCAGTTTTAGTGAAAGAGAGAGCATATTTCTCCCATATCGGCTTCTCTTCATTTGCTCCCTGTTAAATCCAGCATTGAATTTAAAATTCTTCTTCTACAAGGTCTTGAATAATCAAGCCCCATCTTATCTCAAAGACCTCATAGTACCATCACCCCAATAGAGCACTTCGCTCTCAGACTACTTGTGGTTCCTAGGATACTTAAGAGTAGAATGGGAGGCAGAGCCTTCAGCTTTCAGGCCCCTCTTCTGTGGAACCAGCTCCCAGCTTGGATTCAGGAGACAGACACCCTCTCTATTTTTAAAATCAGGCTCAAAACTTTCCTTTATGATCAAGCTTATAGTTAGGGCTGGATCAGGTGACCCTGAACTACCCCTTAGTTATGCTGCAGTAGGCCTAGGCTGCTGGGGGGTTCCTATGATTCGCTGAGTGTTTCTTTTCATTCACCTCTTACTCTGTTTATACTCCACTCTGCATTTAATCATTTGTTATTATTAATCTCTGGCTCTCTTCCACAGCATGTCTTTTGTCCTGTCTCTCTCCCCTCAGCCCCAACCCACTGTCACCAAGTGCTTGCTCATAGGGGGTCGTTTTGACTGTTGGGTTTTCTCTGTAGGGTCTTTACCTTACAATATAAGGTGCCTTGTTGTGATTTGGAGCTGTATAAATAAAACTGAATTAAATTAAACTTAAATTAAATGTTAGTGGACTCCATAGTACAGTGTACTTCTACACATTCATCTGACTAGCACAGATTAGGATTTAACATGAAAAAGAATAACAGAATTATTCTTTCCCACTGCAGTTATAATTACTGTTATGGTCCTGGGCCGTCTGCCCAGCATTTTGTTTAGTTCTGTTTTCACTAAGTTTTGTTATTTCCTAGTTTGTTTGGGTTTGTCTTAGTTTCTTAGTTCTGATTTTGTTATCATTTTTGGTTTTCTAGCTCCCTTTGTCCCTGTCTCTCCTCTGTCTGTGGTCTTGTGTCTGTTTTGTCCTTCTGTCTCGACCCCGACCTCCTGTGTTTTCATATTGAGTTTTATTCCCAGTGTTGTGACTAGTCTGTGTTGCTGTCCCATGTCTGTGTCTCTCTTTGTCTGTTCACTGTGCCATGGCCCCATTTAGTTTTCTATGTGCCAGTCCGCTGTGTTAAGTACTCGTGTATCTTGTTTAGTCACTTCCTGTTTTATTTTGACAGTCTTGTGCTCTCTGTGCTTTGTGTTTAGTTTTGCTTCCCCTGTCATTAGTTTCATTTGCTTCACCTGCTGTTTCCTCTTGCCCTGATTATCTGATGTGTATTTGAGCCCTCAGTTTTCTGCTGTTCATTGTCGTGTTGTCGTCTATGTTCCCTTTGCTGTGCGTCACCCTGCCTGTTACCTTTTAGTTCTGGCACCCGTCCAGCTCTGTTTAAGTTTTTCATTTATTGGTAAACCACCTCTCATTGCTCCTATTTGTGTGTCCTGCATTTTGGGGTCTGCTTCCGTTTGCCACACCACACACCATGACAATTACTTCAACAGTATAGTATGTCCTGCCATGTGGCATGCTTCCCACTGATGGTGTATAATAACCTCTATGAACAAAAATTATGCATTTTAATTTCGAACTTCAAATGTTTATTTTCTAGTTTTATTTCTACAGCCCCCAAAGCCACGTATCTGTCCCTTCTACACAAGCTACTATAACATAAAACAGATGCCGTAAATATTTACATGTAATGTGTGTTTTTCAGTTCAGTTGGAGTCCTAAATATGTGTAGACCCTGAGCTCATCATCAAGAGTAGCAGGCATCAGTTTGAATCATCACAGCTCATGTACCATCTGCTTAGATCTTGTTGAATTCAGTTGTGTAAATCTACACAAAGCAGGAAATCTCATTGGCAGTGGCAGCACAGGTCAGTTGATCACAGCATGTAGACAAAAAAAAAATCTACTGGAGCCTGATTGTAACTTATTTCTAAGATGGTTTTTTTTTCCCCACAGTGCACCACTCTGCAACCTTAGGTTATCCTTTGTGCCAAATCCTATGTTAACCCCTGACTGTACTTTTTTTTATGTTCAGGTGTGGAGGCAAAGTCACCGACCTGCAACACAGGCAGCCATAAATGAAGAATTAAAAAAATTTAAAAAATTAAGGTTTTTACTCTGCTTGTGCTCTTGAACAGATGCTCAAGCTGTATGAATTCATCGGAAATAGAACTTCGTTGAAATAAAGTTTGCATCGCCTCGTATTAATCTTATTCTATTATTATATTAATAGGGAAAGTGGATGTTCAGTGAGCTTTGCACAAAAATAACTGGTAGAAATGTTTACTTTTATACTTTGAGTACATTTCAAAGCCGGTACTTTTCACTTTTACATGAGTAAAGAAGTTGAATCAGTACTCCAATTTCTTTTTAAAGGACAAGTATTTTTAGCACGTGTTTCTACTTTTACTTAAGTGAAGAATCTGTGTAGTTTTTGCCACCTCTGATGATTGGTGACAGCCACTCAGTGGGCTGATACATAACTTTAAAAGCATGCAGCCAAACCCATGGATAGCATTTACTACAGTCAGGAGACCCGATGCATGCAAAGAGTGGCTGGAATATTTCACTGAAGACATTATACACACATATATACTACAAATAAATACAGTATGCTACCTATACAATAGATAACATTTTATACTTAGTCTAAGGTGCATGCGCTTGGCCTGTGGAGAGAAAGTGGAACATAAACCCAGAGAAAATCCACATAATCAGGGGGAGAACAGCTCCACAGAGGCAACAATTGTAACCACTAGGCACATGCTGCCATTTTATACGAAGGCTTACACACAGCTGTTTTAATCCTCAGGCTTACCAGGGCTCAGGGCCTGGGGCCTGATGGACACACAAGGCTCAGAGGACAAAAGAAGCATAAGAAATAGACAGCAAGAGCATATATATATATTACCCTTAGCCCAAATAATAAACACAGCTGAGTAATACATGGATATGCTTAACATGGAACTTGTTCCATTATAATTTTCCATTGTTCTCGGAATAAAAACACTCTGCTGCAGTGACCCAGACCTGAAATACTCTACAACTGCTGAGTGCTGACTTATTTCTATTTGCACCAAACCATTTGGACGGTGTAACTTCTGATCGTCACATTTTAAAGAAGCGATTCTCGCCCTAGCGAGTGTTATTTTGCTGTCTTCTTTTTTCTTTTTTTTTTGTACTTCAAACCCTGAGCTTGTGATGGAGTGGTCCTGAAGTGCCACTTAGATGAAGAAAAAAAAAAAACAGAGTCCACTGATGCCACCTGTACCACCTTTCTTTCACCCTCTCCCTGTCGCTGCTGCGATGTACAGCGTGTGCTGTTTCCAACATTGCCGTAGTCGTCCTGTCTTTCGTGACATCTAAATTAAGTAAGCTAGAAGTGACATCCTCGCCCAAACTGCACGTCAGATCCAAATTCAATACGTTAAAGTCTCTGTGGTCTACAGTATGAAGTGTGTGAAAATAAACCCATTCACATTTTATTTGATGGTCTAAATATGAGCCAAGTTTCTGCTGCTTAGCATGTTAGCATCACTTGCACTTTAGTTTTTCTGCCTTTGATGTTGGTTCATTTGTATCTAAGTTTGG
Organism: Pterophyllum scalare; assembly: GCA_024447675.2. Classification (NCBI taxonomy): domain Eukaryota; kingdom Metazoa; phylum Chordata; class Actinopteri; order Cichliformes; family Cichlidae; genus Pterophyllum; species Pterophyllum scalare. The sequence continues at coordinate 21,060 of JAMQGT020014590.1, read as the reverse complement.
TCTTTTTCTTCACATTTGCACTTTGCATCGCAATGTGATTGTTTTATCTTATTCTGGTAATGCTGGCACTCATTGTTTGCAGTTTTGGGGCAGGGGAGGGACTTAATAAGTGACATAATCATTTCTGTTCAGCTGTGCTGTGCTGCTGCTGATTCTGAGCTTATTTCCTGCCCTTTGTGAAGTTAATCAGCCACATTCTAAAATATACAGGCCCGCGCTACATGAGTACGTTACGGCGTGGCGTCCAAACCCAATTTGGCAAGAACACGATCAGCTTAAATTCAAACTGATGACTCCTTCTAGAGGCATATTGAAACACATCCGAGCACTTATATTTGCAATTATTTTCAAGCATCTAAATTAACTTTCACTTTAAAGGTCAGCGGGCCTTAAAAAAAACTTTATGTAAAGAACGAGAATCTGCTTAAAGTTTTTAGGCTTTAAGAAGCGACTATGAACACTGTCCAGCATAAACATCGAACAATATGGAATTATTATTTCAGAATATTAAATATCCACATGACACGCTCTTGTCCTCTCTTTCTTACAACTTTCTCCACCTCTGAATGTAAAATCATGAAACTTTAACATTTTCAGTTACTGTATCCTCAACCAGCAGAGAGATTGTGCGTCAGACTGCACAGAAACAGTTTGTGTGTCACAGGCTGAAACACTGAATTACCTGCCAAACATTACTCAGACTGCACTCAGTCCTCTTCTGTAGCGCTAGCTGGATCCTGAACTTTACACCTGAACCATGAATGCATCACAGGGATAAGATATAAAAAGGTATGCGTGTGATCATGTGGAGACTTTACTGTCTCTGTGGCATCAACTAAAAAGGACCCCCAGACTGCAGCTGATAAAAACTGAAACCACTTGACAGTGTTTTGTATTAACCTTCCTATCAGATTAAACTACTCATTAACTGAAGGTGCCAAAACACGTTCTGGATCATTCCGGCTATCTCTAACCCAAATTTTTTTTTTTTTTGTCTTGTCTCTTCACTTTGTCTGTTTTGTGTCACTGTTTCGGCCACTTTTGCCACCTTTTGGCTGTTCTGGCTCTCATCCTGCTTGTTTTATGTCTCACTTTGGTCATTTTGCTCCTTTTGTTTCTCATTTTGGATGCTCTCCATCTCACTTGGATGTACGGTGTGTCTGCGGCTGCGCTCCTTTTCATTTGAGCTGTTTTGTATCAAACTGTGTTTAAGCACACATCCAGAACGCCTGCTCAGTAATCCATTTATGGGAGGATTTTTTACTTAATTATCAGTCATTATAGACTATTTGGCAGAATCTTTTCCCATTATTAAAGGAATTCTCGTTATTGGTGACTCATGGAGCTCTTACACACTGCACGATGCCTTTTTTATGCTGAAAAATGCAGAGTCAGAATTTTATGCAGCAGCTCAGTGAGATTTCCTGACGTCTCTGTCACATTATCACTGTAAAGTGAATGAAGAGCTAATTGTGGAAATGGCTGTCTTCAATCTATGCACATCTATGTATTCTTAATGGCTCAGCCAAGAATAACAATGTGACAGGCTTTAACTGTAATATGTAAATATTTTGTGATTAAAGGGTGCGCATAGTGGAATTTACCATTACAGAATTTAAATGTACAAAGTTAAAAACTTTGAAGTTAAGTTCGCAAGTCCCATATATTAATTAAAATGCAGTCCATATTTAAATGAGTTCAATATACAGTCTGAGTCATGTGCCGCCTTTGCAAATGACAGATTAAAGTGGCGGGTTGCTAAAATCAGGATGTAAATCTCGTTATTGGAGTGCATTTAACAAAATATCAGTCTTGCTTTCCTCTTGCAGGAATCACGCTCGCAGAGGCGCACTGGGACAGCCTGATCATGTAAATCGCTGAGTGTTTTCAGTATGTACATATTTTAACATGTTAATCTGACAAAGCAAACATAATGCTGACAAGGCCTTTTCCCCCTCGGTGCTCTGTAGGCCAAGCAAGGTAGCAAGCACGCTTTGCTCCGTCGAAGACAAAGCATAAATAAATCATGTAATTTGTTAATATTCAAGCCAGACCTTGTCTTTCTTACACAACATTATCTAAAGGGTTGCAAATCTGTGTTATGCTGCTCCCCGCTTCTGTCTTATTTCAGTCCTGACAGTTTTCCAGCTGCTCTAGGTGGCAAAACTCTCAACAAAAAGTTAGCAAATTTGTCTTTATTCTGCTCCTCTGATCTCAGTGGCTCTCTCAGGGGAAGCAAAATACTTTCTGGCTAAACAACACTTGTTTTTCATTTCTTTTCTCTCTCTCTCTCTCTCTCTCTCTCTCTCTCTCTTTTTTTTTTTTGGCGCTTTTCACTTCCAGCCTCAAAAAGTGTTCCATCTGCACTGGTTGTCAGGTAACTGTGCCGACACATCTGCGGGCTGGTTTAGAAGCAGTGCAGCTGTGACCTCTGGTTTGATGTGCAAAGGGAAAACATCTAATATGGCATTCGCCATCTGCAGCCGACTAGGGAAAGGGAGAGGGGAGAAATCTGCAAAGGGAGAGAGGGTGGAGGAGTGGAAGACAGAAAGTGAGAGAGGGAGAGCATTTGCAAATCCCTGCTATTTGTTCTCCCTGTCACTGGATGCAATGGGAGGGAAAACACGGCGCTTGTTTTGCACTCTTCCATTGGCTGCCTCTACTTTCTTCTCATTGCAATGGAGGCTTAAGCAAGATAAACAAAATCATGTAGCTGTTTCACTGATACTGATTGACAGATCTTGTATTTGTTTTATTTCACTGGGATATGGAGGACTTTCTAATATGCAGCTGTTGCATAGAAATGTGATTTAAAACAGTCTACTGTATCAGAATTGACTTGCCAGGCTCGTATTCCAATTCATTATGAACTGAGTGACTAGAGATTGTTTCACACTTGTGCACTTTCAATGACATTTTCGCTTGTCTAGATTAGGAAGACATTTTTATTGCTCAGATGATGCAGGCGATGTTGTATAAACAGATCTGACAGATGTCGGTGGTTTTGAAGGGTGGAATTTTTTTTAAACTGTTATCACTGGTGGAATGCACTAAACTTAGATGTGTTTCGACTCTGTGCATTTGTTTTGGATTCAAATGGCACCCCCGAGCAAAGATGGCGTCTGAGCCAGAGGGACGATCTGGCTTCCCAGTGGGACGCCGATGTGCTTGCACATTGAGAGCCGATCTGCAAAGGGCTGACAGGTAGGGTGATGAGCGCCTCTGTGGGACTGCCTCTTACATAGCAAGGGGATTAAAGCCGTGGTGGGAACATGAGTTTGACTGGATGTCTGCTGTTACACGTGTCTGTGTTGTAGGTAAAAAGGAGGAGGAAGGGTGGGGAATGGGGCCGAGGCGAGACCAGATAGCCTGTGGTGCTGGCGTCAGACTGGTACTGAGTTTCTCCGCACACACTCCCACGCACAATTAAAACCCCGAGTTGCTACAGTATCTCTCCCCAGTGTTGGTCAACAGCAGACAGCCATGTGTTCAGTCTCCACATATTTCACTACAAATTAAGTGTAGAACACTAATCCAGATTCGGGGAAATAGAGTAAAAGCTCATTTGTCCAAACCGCAATTTTCAACCTGGGCAAAAATAATGACCAGCTGAAGCGATTTTGCAGATGTGCTAAAATAATATTCTATTAACACCATATGTTGGAACCTCCTTATATTTCAGCTCCAGTTGGTGGCAGGGATTGCTTTATAATGGCTGTATGCGTACATTAAAAAAAAAAGGCATCTAAGTAAGGTCTGTTATATCCATGCTGGGGTTCACGTGATTAGGTGCACACTTATTTTGTCAAAATTGAAATTAGTGGTTAAGCTGCAGGGGGCCTGATTGTGCTGCTGCTCAGTCTCACCTATGATTTATGCGATGCCTTTGCTGTCCCACGACTCCCCACTTCATTTACTTTATGCTTTGTGAACTGACAGCTGAGGCTGGTGGTCACTACTGTACACTGTAAATGCAAACAATGTCCTTACATCATTTAAATAAGTGCCTCTAACAGTAGCCACGTCCTTATTTAATTTAATGATTTGTACTCGAATCTTCAAGGTAAAGAACATTTCTGCAACGGCTAGCACTAATGAGACTGCTGGTGTTGTGACTGCTACTTCAGTTATGCTGTGTTTAGACTGCTGTCTTAAAATTTTTGTGGCTGAGGTGCCAAAAACGGCGTAAAGCTAAAGCTAGAAAAGGACCACCGTGACTGGGATTCCCGCAGTGATTAATGGCTCCCATTCAACTCTTGTTCGGAGTTGTTGCTCAGATGTTCATGAAAGCAGTGGTCCTGTAACTGTGGCAAATGGTCCACACGAACGAAACAAAAATCGTGATCGCCGCCTCCCGTTTACTGTAAATACTATGTACTGTACAAGTGCTTTTATCTTAAAAAAATATCTAGGCCATTCACACTGACACTTAAAATTGTAACCGTTTTGCTTTGATTTACTGCTAACTTCTATAGCACTGAACAGACCTACACATGTATTTTCAACACATGGCAGTTACTGTGTGCACGACTTTTTGTCCCAGATCTCAGTCGGAAAATCATCCTGTTCAGATGTTCCCGATCAGAATTCTGAATGACCGGATAGTTTTCACAGATTAGCAGCAGCTTCCACAACTTTGCCTCGAAGTTTTAATCTGGCCTCCAGGACAGAGAGGAGCATCTGCTCAGCCTGTGCAGGGTTAAAATATCAGAGAGATAAGGAGGCGCCAACCCATGCACAGACTTATTATGGTATTGATTTAACCCTTATTTACTGTTCATATTTCATGCCTTCGGTGTCCAAGCTGAATTTTAGAATGCATGAATCTGACATTAATAAATGGATGATTAATCCTTTCAGGTTGTGCAGCACCCAAATCATCTATTATCACACAAAATCTAATACCTGAGACATGAAACTATAAAAGCCGTAACCCTGTTCTCACTGCTATATCAAAGCATTCGCATAACTATCATTTATAGTTATCCTCATTAAGTCACCATTTATTAACACTTAGAACATAAACAACTGCTTATTGCAGTTTTCTGTGCATTCACAGCAGTGGTAGGAAACCCCGTTCTGTGGGACTTGTGCGTGTGTTTCCTACATTCACTGAAATGGCAGCTCAGGTGCTCTACAATCTTATGACCCCTCCACCTGTCTCAATCTCAGCTAGTTTGATCTCAGCACAGAATACATCACTTCTAATTTGCTTATTTTCATTTTGTTACACTGAGCGCTTGCAGGTCCAAATGTGTCATTGCCCACTCAAAGTCCTTTTAACTACACATCACACTTTAACTCCATATTCATGCATAACTTTGTCAACCTGACAGCTACGGTCATTTTAGAATGACCAATTAACTAAACATGACTGTGGGATGAAGCCCCAGTAGGAATTTGAACTGGGAACCTTCTTGCTGTGGGGCAGTAGTATTAACCCCTGGACCATTTTATTTCAGATCTCACGTCTGTGTGTCTCATAGAAAGGCACCTTCCTTCAAGGCATCTCTGACCTCTGGATGACCTCTTTTCCTCATGATCACTCATTTGCTGTTTTACTAGTTCACAGAAGGTGCCTGCCTCTGCCTGAGCAAAAGTAGTGAGAATAGACAGCTCTCATGACAGAGTCAAGGTCCCCCTTGATCTGTCCCATAAAACAATATGCAAAGCTCATGTACAGTCTCACAGTTCCAAGACTCCCTAAAAGCACAGTTTTCCTTAATTTGACCCACAGTGATGGATCTAAAATTCGTCTGAATAGATACGGGTCAAATCTGACCCAGAACAGCCTCAGTGAACCAAACTGTGAAGCACAACAGCATCACATTTTTCTTTTTTGTGTATTTTGGCTTCACCTCAGGAAAAAATCATCCAATTTTAGAATAAAAGACTCACATTTAGAGTATTTTTACTGCTGTCAATAATAAGGCCAAGTATGGCGTGTATCTTGAATTGTAGTTACAGTATTTAATTGAAAGGTTAGATGGACGGTAGTTTGGAAGCTGTTTATGACATTAAATGGATTGTTGTTACTTTTCCTGAAGAGAACAATGAGCAGTGTGGTCTGTACAGCTGGGTAGGCAGCATGATAATACAGAATATCTACAGTCAAGGACATGATTTTACAGTAGTTTTATGGATGAAGATAAATGTCTTTTAAATCTATACAAATGCTTAATTTTTGAGCCTGATGTTGAATCTGTCTATGGAATATATGTCTGCTGTCAACAGCAAATATTTAGCAGAAATTTAAATTTATAGCGACTGCACTCTCAAATTAAGGGGTGCTAGTTGGAGATGCAGGTGGAGTCATAGGCAGAGGTGGAGGCCTACACAAACGATCATCAGCAAAAAAAGAAAAAGACACTGAAATGAAAATCATGTACTAATTGTGCTATTTATGTACAAAGTGCATATCAAGACAGGCATCTTAGATGAAGAAAGTTGAGTCTTCTAACAAGTTTTTTTCTAGCAAATTTTTTCCTTGCCCTAAGCAAGAAGTCCCTAAGCCAGGGGTGGGCAATTCATTTTCCCAGGGAGCCACATGAGAAACAAGGACTGTTGTACGCTTATGAAGATATCAAATTAATGCTGGGCAGAATTGAGTTCAGCTTATTGTAGCAGCCCTCCACAACAGTGCCAGTTTCTCATGTGCTCCCTTGGAAAAATTAATTGCCCACTCATGTTAACAGTGAGTAATATAAAAGTAACAGAAGAAACAGAAGAAACTGCAACCCACGTACCTCTTAATAAAGACTTTTGATATATTACAGTCCTCATCATGTGGTCAGATGTTATGCTGAAAGTTTACCTATTCTGTAGAAATGTGACAGCAGAAGTTTTCACATGAGTTGGTTTTGGGTTATTTTCCCTAGTTTGCCTATTTTACTGTATATGAAACATGCAGCAGTCTGCTTAATATGGCTTTGTGCCTCTGGAAATACTGGACTGAGTGTGCCAAAGGCAGGAAACGACACTCACTCACTGGTCATTAATGCGTTGGTCCATTGGCTTAATGGGACATCACAGGGACTGAGTCCTAGAAAGTTTTAGGCCTGCAGTGCTTTATGTGAGAAGTTGGAATCAGAATGTACTGGAAGCAACTTCCATCAGAAAAAGCTTCAACAAAAAACTGGAAAACAACTGGAGGAGTGTTCTGTTACAAGTCCAGGTGTACTCTATATCAATTTAAGCCAATTTCATTTTTATAGCTCCAAATCACAACAGCTCTCACTTCAAGGAGGGAAGACCCTACAATAATAGAGAGAAACCCCCAATAATCAGACAACCCCACCCTATGAACAAGCACTTGGCAACAGTGGGAAGGAAAAACTCCCTTTTAACAGGAAGAAACCGCCAGGAGGACCAGCCTCAGGGAGGGGCAGCCATCTGCCGTGACCAGTTGGGAGTGAAGGGAAAGAGATGAGAGCAGAGAGAGACAGGACAAAAGTCACACTGTGGAAGAGAGCCACACCCAGTGCATCATGGGAAGCCCCCTGCAGCCTACACCTATTGCAGCATAACTAAGGGAGGGTTCAGGCTCACCTGATCCAGCCCTAACTATAAGCTTGATCCAGAAGGAACATTTTAAGCCTGGTTTTAAGCTGGTTCCACAGAAGAAGGCTCTGCCTCCCTCTCTACTTCTGAATATCTTTAGGAACCACAAGTGAGCCGGCAGTCTGAGAGCAAAGTGCTCTACGGGGGTCAAATGGTACTATGAGGTTTTTAAAGGGCCTAATTTAGAACTGTACCGTCAGATTTCAGTGTTACTTTAAACAGGATATATAATTAAAAAAAAAAAACAATAACAAAAACTAAAGCTTACACACAGATCGAGGACTGCAAGTGACATAAAGAAGACAGAAATGGTTTTCTGAAATGTGTTCTGCAGAAAATAAACAGTTGAAAAACAGTGAAAACAGGTTCTGGCTCGTGTGTCTGAGTCATGGCATTGTCCTGGCTGAACAATTGTTACAACAGTGCGCGTGGGTGTTGACATTAGGAAATGAAACTCCGTGACTTGACATAAAATATTCAGCACAAATATCAGGGGAAAGATGAGATAACTACCGAAGAACTGAGGAAAATCTGATGAACATTTGAGTCATGGCGACTCCTTATGTGGGAGGAGGTGCTGATTAATGCTGCTGAATGAGAGAATAGCGTGAAAGCCCTATTTATCTATTCTGATCTGTTTTTCTGTTTTATTCCTCTCAAGGATCCATTTTTACTAACAGCTCTGGCACCAAGTGAATGTGAATTAGCCGCCATTTCTGAAGCCAGTAATCATAATATGCTCGGAGGCACTTTGATCACAGGCTTTATCCTTTCTAATAATTAGTCGATCAGTAACTGAACCTTCTGTGCGCGCTTTGTATACAAATTCAGCACATGTAGCTCAGTGTGTGGAGGAGGAAGCCGTTTACGTAAATGGGAATATATGCTTAATGAAATGGGATTAAACCGGCCTGTATCCTGAAGTCAGTACTGGCAACTGTCCAGTGGTTGGCGTGTACAGTGTAGAGGACTTTTGACTTATTATTAGTCTTGGACTTGAATTAAAGGTAGCCCGCTAAGGGAGACGGGCTTAGGGTAGCCTCTTTGCCAAAGCTTCCCAACATCCACAGCATATGCATTAAGGGCCTCACTCAGAGGTTAAGGCAATTAATTAACAAAAAGTCCAGATTCCCTTTAGCGAGACCACACTACACCACACGTTGCTTCGTCTCTGAGTTTAATAGAAAATGACTGCCGAGCATCTATCTGATTTTGTGAGGTCACACTGTGAAAGAGATGAGGTTAAATGTACATCTTTTCACCACTTGGCAGCGAACAGCAGGAAACTTTGTATGCAGCTGCAGCTTCTTTGTCGTTTTACATGCATGCTTCCAACAGCAGTGACCCTACAGCCTGACCCAATTACTCATTCATTTTCTCTACCCTTTTAATTATTTTCACGGTCATAACTGGCTCGATCAGATCCTGGAAAGTATTGAACAAAAGACTGAATGATGCCATGGAAACACACTTAGACAGAAAGATGTTCTTTATGATTTACTGAACACTGTGTGCTTTCAGACAACACAGGCTAGTGTCCAAATCATGGACACTCAACTTGCTTTGCCTGCAGGCTACTGGGTGGTATTTAATAAACAATACTAGTAATAATATAAAATGAATATATACATGAAAAGGTAAATAAATTATCTTTATTTTAAAATATTTAGTTTTAAATGGTCTTATTAACTGCATTAACTTGATACTTGACAGGTAATCATATATTTGGCAGCACACAGTAGCTGCAATGGAGCATTTGTGGGTGGTCTGGTTTCTGATTTCTTTATTGGAATACACACAATTTTAAAATCATTAAAAAATTCTCAATTTAAACTTTAAAACTTTACGTGTATGACTGTTACAATACTACCGAAATGACAATAAATATAAATCTGTATGTTACATTTTTCAGTATTCAATGTATAAATAGGGCAGCACGGTGGCGTGGTGGTCCAGGTTCGAATCCCCTTTGGTCTGGGCCTTTCTGTGTGGAGTTTGTGTGGGTCCAAAGACATGCAGTTAGTGGGGTTAGGTTAACTGGTGATTCTAAATTGCCTGTGAGTGTAAATGGTTGTCTCTCTCTCTGTGTTAGCCCTGCGACAGCCTGGTGACCTGTACTGGGTGTACCCGCCTCTCGCCCTATGACAGCTGGGATAGTCCCCCAACCCCATGACCCTGAACAGGATAAGTGGAAGAGAGTGGATGGAGGGATGTTCTATAAATAGGCTAATTCATTTGTTACAGTTTTTTTTTATGAACCTATAATTATATTTTTTCAAACTTTTTTTGTTATTCTTCAGTGAAATTAATTTCCTGAACCTTCTTTACTAGGACAGGAATAAGTCTGTTTGATGAGGGAAAAGTTAATCCTCTGTTTCATTTTCAGCCAATTCTTTACATGGATAAAAGAAAGTTTATTTAATTAAAAAAAAAACAGAAAGAGTCTTGCATTTTTCAACAGGTAAAAATATTTCATAGACTTTCCCACATTTCTTTGACATACTTCTGTAAGCTACTTTGTTGAGGTGCCCCACGAGTGGAACAAATCAGTTTTCCGTCTCGAGCTGTGTCTGCAGTGAAAGACAGATCCAGAGAGCAGAAAACAGAAGCAGCACAACCAGAAATGAGAGCAAAATGATTCATTTAAAAAAAAATGAAAGAGCAGACATGCCTCCTACACTTTTCCTCAGTCTCCACCTCTCTGTGCTGGTCTTGCATGTACTGGAGACGCTCCAGACTGCTACCAGACCGCTACCTGAATGGCTATCATTACTCAGCATGCTGTTCAGTGCTGTATATTTCTTAGTGCAGAAATTATTCATTTCATAAATTATTGTGTGGCATGATTTCTGACCTATAAAGGGAGTTAGTTGCGGATGATTAGTGACTTTGTCATGTACTTAGAACCATGAGTGAGGAGGGTGGGAGTTTAGTAGGTTCCCCTCTCTCTATATTAGGCTGATTGCCACCTTATGGTGAGCTGGATGTGCCTGTGTGGTGCCAAATGCATGTCATGGATCTTAATTGCATGAACTGTGTGCACAGGTGTGCACACAGGAAAACATGCAAAGATGTGCCAACCTTAGTCTATGTAATGTCAATTACATTCAAGGACTTGAGGCAGTACCTGCCAAAAAACAATAAAACATTAGTGAAGTGAGCAGGTAGCAGTTAATCCTCTAACTATGCAAGCAAAGCCTAGAATATACATCAGTGGCAAACTGTCAGCTACAAAGCAATGATCTACGAGTGAATTGCTCTAAACGTGCACAGGGCGTAGGGTGTGCAAAACTAAATGCCTGTATGGTTAGTTATTATTTTCACTGCTGTTAGTCTGAGCTCACACATTATTCATGCCGTTTTCTTGTGAAAACAGCTTAATTTACTGTATGCTGTGAAAACAAAAGGCTCATTTTGAGGTAATTTAATGAAAATGACTAATTTTTTGTAACTCAAGAGCCACGAGGACAACCTGCAACTCTCACATTAACAATGTCAACAGTCTGAGAGCGATCACTGAGCAGCCAGGCTGGATTTCTCCTGAACTGAAGTGACCGTTCTCTCCACCAGAAAGGCACAATGTTATATCGGTCCATGTTTCCCTGATTGAAATACAGTCAGATGCGATCATCACTGATAAGTACTCTTTGATCTGCCGTTTTAAGCTTAAATCAGTAACTACAGATGATAAGATGCCATCTGTGCATTCTGGCGTGCAGCGTGCCAACTATACCGCGGACAGAAATAGGACAGATACAACATTTCTAAAGCACTTAATTTGGCTTTTATTTATCATTATTCACATTAATGAGGCTATGAAAAATAACAATACAAAGCCTGATAAAAGTAGCCACGGCTGCCTGCTGAGCGTCCTGCACCACGGGAGAGCGCGGTTGTTTATTTCAGTAATAATAGTCGTTTACTACTTATAGAAAGAGAAAGAGAGAGACCACTTCACTAATCCACCCTCCCGTGTCAAACTAAGATCGACTTTCTTTCCTTGAGTGCTACGGATCATACATTAGTGAGCAAGGTTATTTTATTTTCTGTTTTTCTGAACAAAAACTGAAGCTTAGCAACAGCACGCACACTGTTCTCTATTAAAGTAAATTAGCGGTGAATCACCTTCATGCATGACTCATACATACAATAATAACCTAATTTTATGCATGATCCAAGAACACCAAAAAAAAAAAAAAAAAATCCACTGCTAAAACAGCATCTTTTTGAGACTGCTGCTTACAGGAGAGCTCGTGTCTTATTAAAAAAGAGCCGAGCTCCCGCCGTCGGCCCTGTAGTGGCATCCTACTGGCATTCTCCTGATCTCACATAAACAAAGGAAACCTTTTTTTTTTCCTCCTGACAACTGAATATTTAAGTCGGACAATTACAGAATTCACTTTTTGCAGTCTCACGTTTTTCTTGTGCAACCGCATCACCTGCACTACCTCGATAATTCCCTTGGCGCTGAGTGTAGGCGTGTCTTCTCTCCCTCCCTCATTGATCATTCTCAGTAGGTTTGCTGTGTACGTTCATACAGCTCACCGACCAAATACTAAACTGGGTATGCTGGTTAGCTGACTGCACATATGAATGCCATAAAATATTATTATAATGACTTAGTCCAACAAATTATTTAGTTTAATGACTTAACAGATCATAATCAGAGTCTTTTCATGCTACCTTTGGTCAGTAATACATTGTACAGCAACTACCTCCCAGAGCCCAGCACTGCTCCATGGGGGACATTACAGAAACCCTGTTTACTGTGCGTTTTTTTAATGTACATCAAGTGTTTCGGAAGACATGCTTACACACCGACAGCTGTTTGTGAAAGAGAGGATTCGGTGTTGGTGGCGGTGACCGTCGAGTCTGTTGGGGCTGTAGGTAAAAATTAACAGTGGGCTCCTTCTAACCAGAGTTTGCTGCCGCTGTGCTGTAAATGATTCTGGAAAAGTTAATAAAGTCATGTAGTATAAGATACTTAGAAGAGTAACACCAACATTAAATTATAGAATTTGAATCCCTCACGTTCAACTTCTGAGTGTTTTTCTTGGGCACAATTTCTCAATGCAATTAAAATTATGTGCTGGAACTTGCACTGGCAGATATGTAAAATATATTAAAATGCACACACCAAACTGCACACATCGCACAGTAGTCTACACCCAGACACTGGAGTAGGGTCGCACAGTGGTGTAGTGGTTAGCACTGCTTCCTCACAGCAAGAAGGTCCTGGGTTCAGACTCCACCATCCAGCTGGGAGCTTTCTGTTTGGAGTTTGCATGTTCTCCCCATGTTAGCGTGGCTTGTTGCTGATTCAAATTGCCCATAGATGTGAATGGTTGTTTGTCTCTCTGAGTTAGCCCTGCGCCAGGCTGACGACCTGCACAGGGTGTATCCTGCCTCTCACCCTATGACAGCTGGGATAGGCTCCAGCCCCTCTCCTGTAACCCTGAAAAAGATAAGTGGATGGATGTTACATCTATACTATATATTAGCAGAGTACATGTCTAAATGCCTTTGCATCTAAAATTCATAACTCAGCATTTACAGGTTCGGAGTCGCTTCTTTCCGAACACAGCTTTCATCAGTTAACTACAGAACAATACTGTGCAAGGCAGCAGGTTTCTATGGAATTATATTTATGCCAACAGTAACAAAAAACACAATCTTTTGTTTCATTTCACATGCACAGGCATTGAGTATAGTGATTGGCCACTTTGATGGAGTTCAGGTGTTAAACTGAGTTACAAGCTCTGAAGGCCTCAGCACTCCTGTCTCATTATTATGTTGTACAGATTAATTGCCCAATTCTTGTCCCCCCGTCTGCCATCATAATACGGGTCAAATCAAGGGTGCATTTGTCTGTGTTACCGCTCTCTGGTTCCTATATTGTCACTTTTGTAACTCTTGGTAAAGCAATTGTTGAGGGGCCGGGAAACACGCTGCGCACTGCAGCACCGAGGTAAGAAGGCACATATCTGATAACTGGGATTACCGTAGAATGAAGATGTTGGGAAAGTGAAAGAAGCATGACGCCGGGGAAGATGCGCTCTTCAGGCATGATCGGGCCGATCTTTTCTTAGTGCAATGAAAACACAGAGGACACCTTTATTTTGAAAAATGTGACATTCTGGTTTTTATCCCCAAAAGGACACGCAAATATTTGGTTGGCAGTGCCCATAAAAATTCTAAATGGACTCTTTGAGTCAAATGGACCTTTCACAACGTTACTGTGCCAGCTACTGCTCACAAGGTCAAGAGCGAGCTCTGAGGATTAGCCGAAATATATTCAGACTGTATTTTTAATCTTACAAATGAAGAATCAGAAGAACACCTTGTGACCTGCGCTCTATGACCAGTGCAATGCTTTTAAACTCACAGTGATAACAGTCAGAAATAAAAGCAGCAGACAAATGCTGCATTAGAGGGTTCTTAGACAGACGGCCGTGTCAGCTGTTCATAACAAGACGAGATGCATTAGAGCTCCTCACCTGCACTGACATCGTCTTGAAATGCTAAACGGCTTCAAATATGGATGCTGAAAACAAATCTTATTTATAGAACCAAAGTCATTTCAAATGCAGCCAGTGCTGGCTCAGATAAGTGTTTTTTTTTTTACTCACAGTAAGGGACTCTTTTATTTTCCTCATGCATTTGGTGAATTAATTCCCCCCCCACACTCCCAAATCAGGTTGAATTTATTTTTGCATCTTTTCCTTTGTTCTCTTTTATCCTTTCTTGAGGCGCTCTGATGTAAGCGCCTGTTGCGTCTATCATCTGGTTTTATTCTGTTGTGTAAGTGTGAAAATAAAGATTACTGCGGCGTCCACTTCTAGTCGTAAATGATACTCACGATCACGCACTGTGACAGGTATTTAGCGTCTGAGGCAGGAGCCACCTGATAACCTGTGCTGTACTTAGACCAGGTCCAAATTCAACTCTGATCAGGTCAGGTTGGGTGTAGCTTTGGCTGTAGTGATATGACATTATTATTAATATTATTTATGATGATTAATGAATTGAATCTTAGATTAATATTATTATTACACTGCTGCTCTTTTCTGCCACATGTGTGCCAAACAATTTTGGAGTCAGTTTGGTTATTCTCGTGTTTTTTTGGGGTTGGATTTTGCTGCGCTCTGTTTCCTGATCCAGCTGAGCCAGTCTTTCCCCCTAAATGTTAGTTAGGGAACGTTTTCCCTAACCATAGTGTCCCATCCAATACTTTGGACTCAAGAAGACCTCTCATACAGCAACACTCCAGGCAATGTCCGCTGGACTGATTTTGATTTTCGCATATTATGGAAACACAATAATGGCAGCACTGTTGTGGGAGTTTACTTCTGGGAAAATGTTTGGGCTTTTTCTGAACCCTTTCTTCACACACTAATTTTCCTCTTGCTTATCCTTCAGTGGCCTCGTTTTACATGCGGCAAACTGTTTTTTCAGCCATTCTGGTGAAGTGTTTGTGCAGAATTAAACATGGATTAACTCTAGTGGAAAAACATTACCTTCGAACAACTAAGAATGCTTTCCATGCATCATTTATTCTCCAGTTAGATGTACTTGGATGTTTTTGTTTATGAGGAATGACAATTCTCTTGGTTGGGTCTTGAAAATAAACGATGATATTTTTTAAAAATGTTTGAGTTTCTTCAGGTACGCTTGACAAACAAACTGATGCATTTTCTTTTATTTATGTGATGCACCAAAACATATTGAAGTCACAGCAATAAGATGAATATGGGCTTAAAGTGCAGACTTTTAGCTTTAGTTTGAGAGGATGAACACAAATATAGCTTTAATAATGTTAAAGAGAATTACAGCCATTTTACATATATACACAGATTCCTGTCAATTACAGCGGCGGTGCTTTCAGGGGCTCGACTGTAATTGGACAAATTAACATAACCATAAATATAAGGATCATAGTTAATACTGAGAATCCTTTTCAAGCAATAAACCCAGAAACCCAAGCATATCACCAAAAATTGGCTTTCCGTCTTTGCAGTGTTTTGTCAGGTCTTCACTGACCTGCAGCTGTTCTCAGCTTCTGTTTATTTGTGGGTTTCTCTGCCTTTAGTTTTGCCTTCAGCAAAATCATTTTGAGATCAGGTAATGGACTTGAAGAGCATCGAAGAATGTTTCACTCCTTCCAAAATACCTGAGTTGTTTTATGCTTTGCTTGACATCACTGTGCATCTGTGCTGCGATGGCCTGTCCAGTGAACTTTGCACTTGGCTGAATCTGAACCAAAAGGATGGATTCAGACTTCATCTGGCTGCTCCTGTCTTCTGACACTTCATCAATAAAGACAAGCGACTAAGTGTCCTCACCGCGTCGTATAGAAGATGTTCTATTTTTTTAGGTCTTAAGGTGTTCCAAGCTTTCCTTTTTCCTCCTTACAACTCTCATGCATGCTGATTACTTTAGTTTCATTTGTCCAAATGATGTTTTTTCATAACTGCTTTGGCTTTTCAAAGATGGTTTTGACAATTCTAAGACTGATCGTTCACATGTTTTCCCTTTTGAAGTCTTGTTTTATGGCGAGCCGGGACCGCGATAGGCCATCTGACTGGATCCATCCGTGCTGTGGTCAGTGGATTCCTGTTAATGTACCAAACCAGTTTTATTGCTGTCTCTGTAATGGATTTTTCTTTCACCCTAAGAATGACATGTTTTACTTGCACTAAAAGATCCTTTGGCTGCACGGTGTGAGTGCACAGTAAGAGCTTCCAAATGTAAATGTCACATTTGGAACAACTCCAGGCCTTTTACCTACTTAATTTATGAAGAAATAATAAAGAAAAAGCTCAGACCTGTCCACAGAACAACTTTTTAGTGAATTGTCCAGTTGCACTTGAGTCCCTGAAAATAGGGAACTGTGTAAAATAACCGTATTTCCTCAGTAGTTAATGCCAAGTTGTCTGCATTTCAAGCCCATTTTCTTCTTGTAACTGTAACTTAAACATGTTGTGGTGCACAGATAAAATGACAAAAATCACAGTGCCTAAAAATATATGGACGTAACTTTATGATTTCAGCCCAGTTGGCCTTCCCGGTCCTCTTGACTGTATTGATTTAAGAAGAAAATTCCTTTTGGACATTAATAATTACAATAAAATCTTGCCAAATAGACTGACAGTTTTAAAGGATTAAGTTGGTCTGCTAGATATTTCTCTGCTGGCTCATTCTGTACTTCATTAAAAGCTCATTTTATGTGGCAGCAGCTTCACCATCCTTTCATTTCACAGACTTAGAAGAAAACCTCCTGACTATAAAAACTTGTTTTTGCATTCTCGCAGCCATGATCCATCTTCAAAAGTTTCAAGTTTGTCACCTTTGAATGTTTTTTTAGCAGAATTATCACCCCCGCTGAGTGATTAGTCCCGTGACTGAACACTGCTGAGCGGCCCCACTGAGATTTCTGCCGATTCGTGTCACCGTCGCGGGAATGTTTCTTGAGGGGAAGAAAATTATTCATCAGCGTGTCTGCTAAATAAAAAAAGCACACGTCTCTTTGTTGTGTCTCACAGTCCCCTTAATTCAGTGAAACTTTGAATAATCAAAGTTTAAATCTGTCATCACCTTAAACACACACACACACACACACACACACATTGTACAGTACTTCAAACTGAAACTATTATTAGCAGCAGTCAACAATGACTTGAAAGCAGCAGCGAGGCGCAAATGGCAAAACAGTGCTGTGAACTTTTTCTGCTTCGAACCCAACAAGCAACTTGAAGGGAGGGTCACTTATGAAAATTCATCTTCGTCGCTCACAATAAATTTTTAAGAGTAATTTTGGGTGGATTTTTTTTTTTTCGCTTTTAATGCTGCAAAGATCCTTTCAACTCCAGCCTAATGGGGAAAAAGCAGAAATTTCAAAGTAGGAAATTTTTTTATCCCCTGCGAACTGAACCTTTAAAGTTTGCCTTTAGAGAGCGTTACAGAGGTTTCATACCACCAGAGAAGGAACATCTAACATGTTGCCTTTTCTGATAAAGTATTTACTTATTTCTAGTTTTCTTCATATGCCCAACAAGAAGAGTACAACTACTCGGCACTGTTGGAAATTACTCGCTGCTGAATGTGCCACTGGACTCCATTCGGCAGTTTTTATTGTGGTGTATGCCGCTACACAATTCAGATATTTGAATAAATCGTCCACACTAGGTACACATTTTTCACCACTACTACTTCCTTTCTTCCTCTTTCTTTGTCCTTTTTTCACTCTCTTATCCTCTATTCTGTCTTTCTTATCACCATATTTCTCTCATTTTGCCCTTCCAGCAATGTCTTCTCACCCACGTATCCACAAACACTTCTGGCTGCTTGTGAATCATGCTCCGTTCTGCCGCTGCTTTAAAAAAGCAGTGGCAGAATGAAGCACACTGCAAATCATTCACCTCCATGGTTTAGCTCTACATTAGGCTGGGTCCTTTTGGGGGTAAACATTTGTTGGGAAGCTTTTATCACTCCTGCCTCTGTTTCACCAAACACATTGTGCGGAGGCTTTGCTTTGCAAAGGCTTTGCACTGGATTGGGGTCCTACACAAGAATTCACAGGGCCCCTCCAACCAGAGTTCATCGCCATTAAGGGAAAAATAAGAAAATAATATCAATTTAAGTTTTTTCTTTCTTTTGACTTTAACTGAAATTATTAAACAGGAAGCTGGAATATCATGAAACAAGGAATCTTTAAACTGCATGCACATACAGTATGATGGATAAAAAGTGGAATTCTGAACTTATCGTTAGCATTATCAGCACTAAACGTCAAAGTAAACAAAGAACTAATGTGATGCTGGTGGGAGCAAAGTTACAAAATATATTTTAGTTATTTAGCATTATATTTAATCATAATGAGCTACTATACTCACAGAGTTGCCAAGAGAAGTGTGTGTGTGTGGGGGGGGGGCTTAGGGAGCTCAGGTCTCTCCGACTGTCACTGCAAACTTTGCACAGTGCCAATGCTGTGGTTTAAAGTTTGTGTGTGTCTATACTTTCTACTGCTAGACTGGAAGTTATAAAAGAAAATTTTTGGTTTGGGATTCAACAGTGTGTAAAAATGTTATAATCAGCTATGCCTTAAATAGATGCAATGTTAATATCACCGCATCCATTATACATTAATGAAGCGACTTTCGATTGCTCCCTCACCACAGTCCTTTAAGTCGGTGGTTCCTCACTGAGGTTTCATATTTTTCTTTTTTCTCTCTCTTGAATTTATGCTCCACAAACTTGTTTCTTTTGATTATTTAGATTTGGTCTTCCACACCGGCTCTCCAAGGCCCTCCAGAATGAACCCATCTTCAAACTAAGGTCATAAGCTGTGATGATTATCCTAATGATACTCTTTAACTAAATTCAAATTTGCCTGAAGAACTTTTACTTGTAATGGAGTGTTTTAACATTGTAGTATTGCTACTTCTCGATAAGCAGAGAGACTGAATACTCCTTCCTCTGCTTTTTACATGGCACCAGCCGAATCCAGTGACAGATGAAAAAGAAGACCTGAATAAATGAGTGGAGCATAACAAAGACATGACAGAGCACTCAGATGAGTACAAAAGGGTAAACTAGACCAAAAGGAGGAATATCTTAATAGAAGACTGATTATCATCCCGACAGTGGAGCTCCAGAAATGTGAAGGGTGGAGGTGGACCCGCTGCTAATGCAGCATGCAGTGTAGGTGAACACATGACATGTATATTTTCTGCAAACAAAACAATTCATTTTGTGGAGTAACAGCACGCGGCCGTGACAGTAACTCATTGTGATACATGTATGCACACATGCTGATAGCGTCCAGCCAGCGCTGAGCATCAGCGAGTTCTCCTGTTTATATAGAAGAAGGAGAGGAACGAGGGATAAAGGAGCACATGAAAAGGACACAGGCTACGGCCGGATGGGGAAAAAATGAAGTTAATAGAGAGAGAAAGAGGAATCCTGCAAGACATGCAAAGGAAATAAACACCACTTTAACCGGGTATTCCACCCTTTGCCTTTTACAAGACCTGCGCTCCAGAGGGGCATTCGTCCATCATCTGCAGATCCACAACTGCCAATAAATCCCAGACAAGCCCTTCCTGCTGTCTGACACACAGTCAGTGCAGAAAGAGAGATGTTTTACAGTAAAACCACAAGCGTGTAAAGGATCCCTGACTCCCCTGGGGTGCAGGGCTGAAACAATGCTGCCTCTTTCCTCTATGGGATTGGAAATGCAGAGATCTTTACAGTGTGGCCGCTGTTGAAGCACTTGTGGAGGGTAGCTTTCAGGGGCGATAACCTCTAACAGCTCTCAGGGGGACAGCTCAGGGCCAGATGTGATGAGTTTCAGTCCATGTTAAGCTGCTTTTTATAATGTAATATATGAAGAAAAAAAAACTTACTACTAAACAAAACACGATGGAGATGATTATTTTTGTCATCCACGTTGTTCAGGAATCCAAATCAACTGAGAGATATATTTTTAAACCAGATGGTCTGGCACTGAAAGCAAAGGCCGGGTTCACAGCTTATCATCTTACAAAATTAATTACAACAATCATACTGTACATTGCAAGTTCAAAGTAATAAGAATCAGATATTGTGGTTCACTGGGGTCAGAGTTCGAGAAAGCTGACCTCTGCAAGTCTTTAATGTACTCCACAGGAAGCTGTACGAGCCCAGCTGGACTTGGCAGGCCTTATCCACATGGCCAAAGGTCACCAGTGGATACAAGTTTTACAGACACGCTCACAGTGGAGACCAAAAAAATATAAAAGGAACTTGGACAAGTTGGGGTGCTGTTGGTTTTGGAGGCTGGAAAGAGAGAAGATAAGACCAGGAAAGGAAAGAAAATTCTTTGTTCCCTGCTCCTCTCTCCTTGATAGAGCCAGGGATAAAGATTCACGGGCAGGGGACAGGACCGTCGGAGCCATGGTGAGTTCAAAGAAGAGTACAAAGAGGAAGTGATGGCAGAGAATGTGGTAAAATTGTCTCATCTCAGATCAAAGATGGGTAAAGTGAGTGTGTGCTGACTACGGCCTTCGAAAGGTCGTGTCATGAACTCACTGTTAACCCCTGGTGGATCCTGTATGGAGGAGGACTGGGGCCTGGGAATCCTGTTGCAACCCAAAGAGCCGCTCTAATCCAGTCATAATTCAGCAGAAGACAGCTAAGTGTCATCGCTATCACATTGCTCCTGCGGTCAACACTCCTCCATACTTTTTCCCAAGAAGGTCACTTTTCCTCCCTTGTTGATTGCATCAATCCATAAAGCTAGGACATCTTACTATTCATCATTAATTGAAGAAAATAAGAACAACCCCAGGTTTCTTTTCAGCACTGTAGCCAGGCTGACAAAGAGTCAGAGCTCTGTAGAGCCCAGTATTCCTTTCACTTTAACTAGTAATGACTTCATGGATTTCTTTACAAATAAAATTTTAGACATTAGAGGAAAAATTATTCAAGCAATACTAACTGAACCAAGTAACAGGGAAAAAA
>JAMQGT020014587.1:0-25473 GCA_024447675.2 Pterophyllum scalare | reverse complement strand
CAAAAGAAAAAAAGCATTTATTCTGCAGACACAACGTCCCCCCTATTCCCCAATGTTATGTGGATTAATATTAATTTAAAGTTGAGTTCTTTATATGGTTTTCATATGTTTACACTGTCTAAGAACAGCTTTTAATGAGCTCAGAAAACCAGACCTATTCCTTCATTAAATACATCATATTCATGTATAATAGTAAAATAAAAATCACAGCTGAATTAAAAGGCTTTAACTAAAAGATGTGACATAGTTAATTTAATATCTACAGGCAAATAACATTATTAATGAAACACTGAGGTGGTTAAACTTATATCATCTGGTCAAAGGTCATTCCTCATAGACGCTGTTTGAGCTGCGCCTCTTCAACTTATCTCTTTTATTAAACTGGCCATGGTAGGGATTTGTTGTCCTCTCTCTATCATCAAGGCTTGCATTGCTAATATGTCAAAGGCATTTTTACTTTCTAAATGCATTTTTTAATACTTTCTTCACACTGCATTCTAATTCATTTACATCACTTTGGCATGCAGCCTGAAATTGAACCGCTGACTTTCCGATCAGTAGGTGACCTTCTCTACCTCCTGAGCCACAGCCACCCCAAGGGAGGTTCCAGGTGACTATATTCTTAATCAAATAAATGACGGGAAAAAAATTTAACCAACTAGTCTAAAACCAGTTAAATTTGAGGAATTTTTAATGGACAATGTCAAAAACAAAGCCATCTGAAACCATAATAAGATTCTTCAATAATGAATCATTCTTTAAATGCTGCTTAACTATGTGACACCTCACATGCATTATGCATTATGAACACTGGACATTATACTCCAAACAGACAACGATGAAGAAGAAACGAAACATTTAAAATAAACTTACTACAATGTGTTCACATAGTATTAAAATATGTCAATTTAACATCCGAAAAACTAATACTAATACTACTAATATTAATAAATGGTGACTGAAAAGTGTGGCACATTGTGTCACGAGTTATGAATGATGCAAATTGTTATACAATTTGTCATCCATCGCAGTAAAGTTAAACTCTAAAATGATAACAAAACAATAAATCATTCATCCATTCATCCATCCGGTCGTTAAGGCAGCAGCCTAAGCAGAGAAACCCAGACCTTCCTCTCTCCACCCACCTCCTTGAGCTCATCTGAGTAAGCACCTAGGCATTCCCAGGCCAGCTGAGGGATATAATCTCTCCAGCATGTCCGGGGTCTGCCCCAGGGCCTCCTGCAGCTTGGACTTGCACCTCACCGAGGAAGCAACCACCTCAACTGGCTCTTTCCAACATGCAGGAGTAGCGGCGCTAAGCCTCTCCTGAATGAGTGCACTCATCACCCCATAAGAGCGAGGCCAGCCACGCTTCATAGGAAGCTCATTTCCACTTGTATCTCATTCTTTTCCCTTCAAAATAACTAACAATAATAAACCTAATCAAATTTTCAGGCCTAGATTAACAGAATTATGGTTCTACGTCAAAGTCGGGGCTGCAGCGCCATCTTTTGGCAGATGGCTCTATAACTTTTAGGACAACAATTTACTGGCACTGGGCATCATCTTAACAATTAGATCTAACAACTAGTACGTCTGGTTCCGACTTGTGACAATAGCCGACAATTAGTCATCTCGTTGGCTAGTCGCACACACCCCTAGTCCAGACTTTGTTAAGAAGACACGTGTAAAAAAAAAAAATGAAAATGACGGAAACTACCCAACAGATTCTGATTGTTCCAAGTCAGGCAGAGTCAAGCTCGCTGCCAGAGACCGTAGCCAAAGACCGTAGACTTCTTGCCCTGAATGGTTAGTTAGTAGAAATGAAGTGATTACCAAAGAATTTCCTTCTTCCTCTGAAAGATTAGGCACAACCAGTTTTGAGAAGAAAATAATCTGTGTGGTGAACTGCCATCTTCACTGTAGAAGAATTTAGCAGTATGTTTGGTCAGAGAATTGTGACAAGTTGCAGATGTTCACAAAATACGGCAGCTAACATGACAGTCAGTAAAATGATGTAAACATTTCTGTTGAATGCACAACTCTGGACACTCAATTTGAGATATTATCCACTCAAAACTCACCCGCTTACAGTATGTAGAATGCATGCACTATATGAAAGTGTACTCACACAGGAGACTACATCTGCCCTTAGAATACACCATGCATTTAGATATAATACAAAATGTAGGGATCTCACATATAGTAAATACAGGTTTTGTGGTGGGGACCAAGGTACCTATTAGACATTTTCCTGTGGCTCTAATTCCACTTTTAGTGTATAAACATCATAATACTTGCAATACTACAGTAAAAAATACTAATGCAGTACTCATGCATGTGTTCACATTTTTCTTTATTTGCCATTGCGGAGCACAGTTTTCCTTCTCTGATGTCCTCAGTCAGCGCTGGAAAGAGAAAAAAAATGAATCCCACAGATCAAGCCAACACAGACAAGTAAGTGAGAACATTTCATAAAAATCAATATGAACCAATGTCAAATTATTGCATGTTACAGTAGACAGTAGTATAGCAGCACTTTATGCGCTTGCACTTGTGGCATCACCTGTGTATAGTGTCACTGGTGCCACATCGCTCTTGTTATGCTTCTGTTTCTTTTTTATTTTATCCCTTTTCAACATCCTCCCTCCATCTCTGCGCTGCCAAGCCTGAGCTCGGTGGAAGAAGAACAGAAAAAACAGAAAGTGAGAAAAAGAGAGACCGGAGAGAGAGGGGGAGAAAGAAAGAGAGGGAGAGAACGAGAGCGGGAGGGAGATCGGATTTCCATTCCACATTGGATCACTGGAGTGGAGTCTAAAACCACAGAGTGCGCTGGCACTGGACAAAAAGGCTGGATTCAATAAATATGTGGACTAAGCTCTCCTATTCAGACCCTGCAGTATTGAATTCCTTATTTAGGTCATTTAGACTGGGCAAAATTGATACAGTATGCAGCTCAAATCTATAGCTCCGTTTTTTTCTTCTCCTTTTCTCTCTGTCTTTGCCCTTCTAAATAAAAAAAGAGATGAGAGGGAATCCAGTGTGTGGGAGTGCAAGAACGGCAGCAAGAGAGGGAGCAGCAAAAAAACAAAAAACAAAAAAATATAGGGAGGGGGATTTTTTTTTTCTTTTCCGTGCAAGACTGGGAATGTTTGTGTATTTTGTGGAGAGTGACAAAGACAAAAAAGAAGCAAAAAAATTAGACAGAGGGCATGAAAAGGAAAAACAGATTGAATGACAGAGATTAAGAAAGTGATCCAAAGACAAAGTGTGTGCGTGTGTGTGTCTGTGCGTGTGTGTCTGTGTGTGTGTGTGTGTTTGTGTGTGTGTGTGTGTGTGCGTGAGGGAGAGAGGTTGTATTTTGACATTTTATTAGAGTCTCAATGAGGTCTGCACAAGACAATGCTCTCCTGCCTCCTCGTTTAGCCTGATCTTAATTGGCCATTAGATTGAAAAATAGCCCATACCTCCTCTTCTCCTCCTCCAGCTCCTCCACCGTGCTCCTCTTCTCCTCTGCAGCTTCAGAGCTGATTAGACTTTTTGATTTACTAATAAACACACAGAAACAGATTAGTTGCAGAGCTGAAGTGGCAACAGCCACGCTTTACTGTGTCTGGAATAGGAAAATACCAGCCACGGCCTCTGAAACGCTCCCTGAAAGCTAGCTAAATTTAGTTAAAAGTCTTCTCATTTAAAGTGCCTTGACACTAAAAATAACACTGACGAATGGTATCTCTTTGAATAGGGATAAACTGGTCTTCACATCTAATGGAAACTTAAATGATTTTGAACAACATGGCACAATCAAAGTGTTTTCTGGAACTTACAAAGTTTCATTCCCTGATGCCAAGCCATTTTAAGCTTATATTAACCTGCTGTTTTGTTTGTTTTATTTTGTAGCCCTTATCTTCCGTAGCTGCAGATGACTATGCTTTGTGCCTTTTTTTCCCTACAAAACTCACACTGGCCTCTTATGATAAATAAGACATTACCCACAATGAGAGGAACTCAATCAGCGCTTGTGTTGGCTGAGAGTGAGAAAGACAGGGATAATTACTCACTAAATAGGCAATCACCGAGGTGGCGCCCACACAATCAAGCCTGCATGTGTATTTTGGGGAGCCTTTACAGAATTGCCGGCCAAAAGCCTTGGAAAATGACGAACCAAGCAATAAAGTAGGCAAACAGCGGTCCCACCGGGCTAATACTGTAACCACGGGTCACAGGTAGGGCTTGAAAGTGGTTGTTAAATGGATGTAATTCAAACTGCAATCACATATCTGACGCAAAGTGAGAAGAGAGAGTCTTGAATCATGAGTAATGAAAGAACACATTCTCCTCCATCATTTATTCCAAGCAGAAATTGAGTTTTGGTTGTGTCTATTCTATGTTGGATTTTGTGTTCATTTTCTTCTCCTACAGCTTCTGTAAATATATTTGATTTAGTGGCTTCATAGGGATTTCCAGGAATCATAAACTTGACTAATGACTAGACTGACAAAGAAAAAAGAGAGAAAAAGCAACCGTGTCATCTGCTGGGTTGGACTTCGATTTTAAAAATTTGAATTTGACATTTCCGTCATCACCATCCTAATTGTTTTTAAACTGTTCAAGACCATATTTGAACTCAAGGTTAGGAAGATTTCAGCCAACACCAGTGCTTGCTATCTAGCTTTGTTGGCAAGGTATATCCATAATTCATTGTGATATTAAACTGGGTGCTAATTTCGGGGAAGGAAAAGGCTGGAAAGCAGGCTGTAGATGTGTTTTAGAGGTGGAATTGACTCAATTTTGGAGTCAACCTTGAAAGTTTTTTGAAGATACATGACAGCGAGACAAACAGTAGAAGCAGAAGGACTAGGAAATGTTAAAGATTGTTGATATTTTAATTGAATGGAGTAAAAATGGAGCTGAGTTTGTTTGATGAGTCAAATGTTTGACCTCGTTTTTAAAAAAATGTAATCAATTGCTTTGGTGGATTCAAAATAAGTGAGTGTGCAGTTATGCAGATGATAATTGCCTAATTGCAGCAATGTTTGTGCCTGCTTGTTCCTAGTTGTGGCTAAAATTGTATCTTCTCAACAATTATCATTTTCTAACCTCTTGAAAGCCTTAAATGATGATGCATATAAAACTCACTTTTCTCAGTCAGGGTAATGACAACTGATTGTGTAGCATTTCAGTATCTCTACCACCGTACAGAACACTTTATCTTTGAAACACAAATTGTTTGTAAAATAGTTGAATGAGTTGATAGCTGGCAGTGCATACACTATATTGCCAAAAGTATTCACTCACCCATCCAAACCAACTGAATTCAGGTGTTCCAATCACTTCCATGACCTCAGGTGTATAACTGTATTATTGTAGGGTCTTTACCTTACAATATAAAGCACGTTGAGGCAATTGATGTTGTGATTTAATGCTATATAAATAAAATTGAATTGAACTGAATTAAAACCAAACACTTAGGCATGCAGACTGCTTTAACATGCATTTATAAAAGAATGGGTTGTTCTCAGGAGCTCACTGAATTCCTGTGGTGGCATCTATCCATGATAGGATGCCACCTGTGCAGTCGTGAAATTTCTTCACTACTAAATATTTCACAGTCAACTGTTAGTGGGATTATAACAAAATGCAAGCAATTGGGAACTGACAGCAACTCAGCCACAGAGTGGCAGGCCATGTAAAATGACAGAGCAGGGTCAGTGAATGCTAGTGCATAGTGTGCAGAGGTTGCCAACTTTCTGCAGAATCAATCACTACAGACCTCCAAACTTCATGTGGCCTCCAGATTAGCTCAAGACCAGAGAGTACCTGAGAGCTTCATGGAATGGGTTTCCATGGCTGAGTAGCTGCATCCTAAGCCTTACATCACCAAATGCAATGCAAAGTGTCAGATGCAATGGTGTAAAGCAAGCCACCTCTGGACTCTAGAGCACTGGAGACGTGCTCTCTGGAGTTACGAATCACACTTCTCCATCTGGCAATCTGATGGATAAGTCTGGATTTGGCGGTTGCCAGGAGAACGGTACTTGTCTGACTGCATTGTGCCAAATGTAAAGTTTGATGGAGGGGGGTAGGGTGTGTTTTCCAGGAGGTGGGCTCTAGCCACTTAGCTTTTACTGAGAGGAACTCTCAATGCTTCAGCATACCAAGACATTTTGGACAATTTAATACTCGCCACTTTGTGGGAACAGTTTAGGCATAGCCCCTTCCTGTTCCAACATGACTGCCTTCTCATCGAACATCAGGTCCACAAGGCCAGGACCGTCAACATGGAGTTGTACTGCAATGTCCTGAGGTGTCTGAGAGGGAACATCTTTGCAAAAAGCCCTAAACAGGCCTTTATCTGACCTCACAAATGCACTTCTGGAAGAATTGTCAAAAATTCCCATAAACACACTCCTATACCTTGTGGAAAGCCTTCCCAAAAGAGCTGAAGCTGTTATAGCTGTAAAGGGTGAGCTGACATTATGTTAAACCCTGTGGATTTAGAGTAGGATGGTCACTCAAATTCATATGTGTGTGAAGGCAGATGAGCAAATACTTTTGGCAGTACAGTGTATATTTGAACACCCTTTAATAGGAGACCTTATTCTTTTCTAGACTATACTGGTTTCAAACTACTGTCAGTGCTCTTTGTGCTAAATGCAAAGCCAGCCTGCCACCATGTCTTCCTGCTGTTAAAATGAATTCTCACTGAAAGCCTTCCAGTGACTAAATGACTACAAAGGCATAATCCATCTTCTTTGATGGTGTTTTAGAATGAAAAATCTTCACAGACAGCATTCCTTTATATTAACAGTGATCAAGAAAATGCTGGAATCAGAACCTAGTGGAATGCATTTGAGGGTAAAGATATTATTTCTCATGACAGCGTGACTGGTCACATGCTTCACCAAACTTGCAAACATCAGCGTCTCTTCCAAAGTGACCAAAATATCTTGGGGAGGAAGACCACTGGTGATAAATGCTACACTGTGCAGTTTTTAGTTGAAGAATCCAACCCCAAAAAGAAACACAATAAGTGAGGTGCAAGACCAGGAGCATGCTCAGATTATATTTTTTTAATACTCTTTGGATTCTGCACAGTGGATTGGTCCACAAGGCTGGGACTGTCATCATGGAGTTCTGCTGCAGTGGGTTTTCATTTTTAATTACCAGCAGTAATAGTGGAATTAGTATTGACTAGACATTCAGTTTACTGAATATCAATTTATATGTACTTTTAAAATCATGTATTTTTACATCTGACATATAATTTGGTAAAGCATGCCAATATGTTTCTTATTTATGCAATTATTAACGTGTTTCATAAAGGCCCTATGATGTATGTCATTTACTGTTACACATAGCCTGCAACATGCTGCACAAAACACAAACCTGTAACATAATTTATCCTTCTGCCTGAAAAATAGCACATGCATGGGGTATGTAGAGGTTATAAATAATTAAATATGGTAGAATAATAACAGAATTTTTAGGAAAAAGTCGACATCTTGAAGCATAACATATTAACGTGAAGAAAAATTATTATTGTCAAGTGATCTTCATAACATCCCAAGTTTATATGTTCTATATTATATGTTCATATAATAACAAATGTTACATGCATTATATTTTATTTTAAAAAAATCAACATAAAACTGAAAAAACATTCAACATGGAGCATTTAAAAACTGGTATTAGCAAATGTTTTACATCATAATTTGGGGGTCATTGCATTCACATAAATAATAAATAAATAACAATTTATATTTGACGATTACATCTGAAACCTGTGTGAACTTTATCGCTACTTCACATCACCTGTGTGCACTTCATATCATCAACACCACCTCACATAAAATGATGTTATTTACTGGAAAACAATACTGTGTTACACAGGTAAACCTGGCTTTCCCAATTGCTTGTGGCTGACCTGAGGAACAAGAGAAGGGGGTCTTGAAGGTAAGATTGGCCAAATTTAAATCAGGTAGGGTTTCTGGCTTTCATAGCTCCAGTCCCAAAACTTTTCAGTCATCCATCCTATCACACACTGCTGCAGACCAAGAATCCCACAACCACAAAGCTCAATCTGAAGGTCTCTCTCTCTCTCTCTCACACACACACACACACACACACACACACACACACACACACACAGAAACAAAAGCTGCACATGATTTGCTTGAGGACCACAACAAAGAGCCCAAGGTCTTCAAGGCAAACTCCTCAGATCCCAATCCCATTGAGCATCCACGTGATGCACTGAAAGCCCGTGCAAATCCACGTAGCTTTGACAACTATGCCTAATTTTGGCAGCATAAAAACACTTTGTTCAACAACCTCTCACAGAAACCCAAGAGGAAGCAAAAACTCTCGGAAAACTGTAAATTATTTTTATGCAGCATACAGCAAGTCCATCTAATCAACTACAAATGGTGCTTAATTACTTTGACTAAAATATGAATCTATCAAATACAGACTCAGTATCTGCCTTGAACAGATAGTTAAGTGCATACAATTTAATGACAGTATCTGAATAGAAAGCATATTTGCATACTGTAATATACATTATTACTTAGCAATTATTAATTGGCATCTCGCCAGACAAGACAAGCTCCTCAGTGTGGGCGGGAGGGGATGTAGCTAATTTAAGTCTGTAAGAGACTCATCAAATTTGGCATGATCACATAATTTACTAAATGGTTATTGATTTCACTGAAGCTGTATCAGCAGCAAAATACCCTTTCAGTTAGCAGCGATAACGGCAGTGAACTTTTTTGCTTTGTCTTTAAAGGTGCTGACACAGAGGAACCTCAACTCCAAGCTACGTTCATTTGTGTGTTAGGCAAAGTAGGCTGGACAAAATAAGCAGCATTCCTCTCTATTCATATAAATCTTAGGAAAACACGCATCCAGCTGGTACAGAGCATTTACATACTGAGATAAAGTTTTCCAGAGCGATATGCTATTCATGCGTTTTTCCATGTCATGTGTATTAATGTGTTTTCCATTGGCCCCATTTCCTTATTTATGTTTGTTGTTATGAGACATGTTGTCAAATTTTCCGGAATGGCTTGATATAGCCCTTGGCAAGCACATTGGTGCTGCACCACATACTGTATCTTTCTGCATGTGCATGTGTGAGTGTGTCCCAGTTTAACTTGCCTCATAGGTTGTTAAACAGGCGATTAGGTTCACAAGGCAACACCTTTTAAACTTTGATAACTGGGTTTTCATAGGTTTGTATAGAGTACCAGTGTGGTGCATTTAGTGTGTAAGTGTGTATGAGTGCACAGTGTATATACTTGTCTGTGTACTAAAATCTTCCTACCTGAACAGATAGCATACTGAAAGGAAACCATTTGTTGACTTTTAACCAGGGCTGCAGAGTGCACGCAGCCCATGCATCAGCCATACTCAACAAGTCGAGAAGTGATGTCACCGACATTACGCACATCTTTTTTCTCTTCTCATCTCTGTCATGTTTTCATGCTGCAGATATCAACAAACCTGTGGCTGTGTTGCCTCACCACAAAAGAGCAACTTTTTTTTAAGTAGTGGATAATTTCTAAATTTAAACAGCTCAAGGGATTTCACTAAACAGCTTTATTTCTGTCCACTTTGGCACACACCGAGCTAATATGTGCTGCTGAATTTAACTGGCCTCTATATATTGTGAAATGACTGAAAAACAAACTGAATTATGTGACTTGTGTAAAACAGCAGATACTTTAAACAAGTGCAGGCTACACATGCTAGTTTGCAATGTTGTGGTAAACTTTACAGCAAGTGGTGCGGGTCAGACTGTAAGCTGATGATGCATGCTATATTTCACCTTTGTGAAAAAAGCTAGCGTAAAATCTGCTTGTATATTTAGAAGGCAGTTGGCAAAATCCGCAAAGAGCAGTAAATCTCAAACACAGCAGCAACACTGGTCAGCTGATCACAGATAAAATAAAGCTACTGCCACTCACTGGAAAATTCAATTTAGGAGTTATTTTGAGGCAGTTACATTTTTCTCGATACGGTGCTGTACCAGATCTTTGCTGGGCTCGTGTAGTCTAAGGCAATCTAACCTTTTCTTCCCAGTCTCGGCAAGAATGTTTCTAGCCTTTAATATCAAATAGTTGTTACCAGGTTAAAAAAAAACAACTTCTCACTCATCCATCATCATCATCATCATCATCATCATCAGGCATTTTGTTGAAGGGAATAAGTGATAAATAAACAACTTTGATTGAACAGTGGTTGATGACGCATGCTCACAGGAAAAATTCTCCAAATATTGAGTGCCCATTAAAGAAGTTCAAAGATTTTATTTTTTGCATTTTAAGCTGTAATGTTGCTCTGCTGCAGTGTTCTTATCCTAGGGCAGCTTTTAATTTTTTTCGACATGCCTCCTGTGTCTGATTATTAGGTGCAAGGTGTCCTTGATGCACGGGATACTGCAGTATCAGCCAACAAGAGATGATCGTGTGTCATCACAAGACAAGATGTGAGAGGAGGCGTAGGTCATTACCACCAGGGGGCTTTGGGTGAAACTACTGTGAGACCTTGCCCCACCCTATCATGTGACCATTCAGGTCACCCGAAGTAAGGTGTGAGTAGGGGTCGAGGCGCCTGGGAAGGGACCTAAAGACTGCATTGTTGGTGGCTGACAGCTTGTGTCATAAGCCTGGGACGCTGTACCTTTTGATTTTAGAAGAAGCCTCTTGGATGAGAGGTGAACTGTTTTTAAATCTTAAAGAAATCCAGTCACCTTCTTTTTCCAGTTTTCCTTCTTTTTCTGTTTTGCACTTTGCTTCATTTTGTACATTAACTTTTACTTGTTGTCTGGGTTAATGAAATGTGCCTTCACAATAGTAACCCTGCATTTTTAAAAATAATGGCCGGGGGTGTGACAGACCCATCTTATTTTTGTCATTACTTGCCAAAACCACCAAATGACATTGTGCATGAATGTTAAATGCTACCGATCACCCTGAGGATGAATGTGCTAAAATTTAATGAAATTAAGTGCATTGGCCCTTGCATTACATATTATATCTCACTAGTGAAGTACCCAGTGTGTGTTTGTATGCTTACCAGTTAGTGATGCATCATTGTAGAGTCACAGCAACCGGGACATTTGATGGCGCATACACACCATAAAAAATATAGGCCTGACAATACTAAGGCACTAAACATTACTCAAGGAAGTGACCGACAGACAATTATACTCAGCAGTGTTTTCCAACTTTTCAGTGACATCAACTAAATCCTAAACAAATCTGTATTTAAATTGGGGAGTTTGTGGACCTTAAATGCCTTTAAACTACCCCCCCCCCATGCCTTTCACGTGTTCTTTAATACCATAAACATAAACATATACATAAACTCCCCATTCACATAGATTTCAGTACCGTACACTCGGCCGATCTCCAGAAGGAGCGAAACAAAAAATGACAGAAGAGGAGCCCTTTTTTATTCCTCATTTTATTCCTTTCAATCCATGTGCATGGCTTTTAGAATATCACACTCTGAGACCCAATTGCCACGATTACAGCAGTTGGCGCCAAAAAGATGAACCCTTCTTGATTTAACCAATTAACCAACAACCGTTTAATGTGTTTTAAGAAATGGTGCGAGCCTACAAAAAGCTGCAGCATCCACGGCACATTTAGCTGGTTTTGCACTCTTGTTAAAAACCATAGAAACCATAGAAAACAACATTAAAGATGTGAGATTTTTTTTTTATAAGATAATCATCTCATCAAAATTTATTTTGAAACATACAACACAGTGTTTCAGTGTGATTCCAATGTTGGAATTGAATGAATTCACTAATGTTTATAAGGATTTTGAAGGAAGTTTTCTTGCTTGTGAAGGAGATCCTTGAATCTCCAGCTTCACTTTAGCTCTTTAAGGGCAGTCGGTGCACACACCTTTTCCAAAGAATATTCTTACTATAAAGTAGCTCATAAAATAATCATAAAACAGGCAGCCACTGGTGTCCAACAGTCTTATAACAGATGTTAAGAAACGGCCTTACTTATAAGCAACTTATATTCCAATCTGCTACTTAAATATGCACTATAAAAACGATTTGATGTTGTCACACGCAGCCCATTTGATTTAACATACAGGAATTATGTATGCATATGCAAAAGCTTTGCTTTGTTGTAGTTATTACTGAGGAGATCCTTCCTGAGAAAGAAAGGCCAGACCTTGGAAAGGTTTAATCAATAAAGGAATGTTCTCAGTAATGAAGTGTGTCAGCTTCTTAACAGGACTAAAACCTTCATCAAGTCAATGAGGAGGGGAGAGTTAAACCTGTGGCCCGTCTGAATAATCACGCCGTCCTATTGACTGGCTGCCAGACGAGGCAAATGCCAAACACCGGCGTGGTCAATTGCATGGAGAAACATAGACACACAGGCAAAGATTGGAGATTACAACTCAATGAACAGACACACAAACAGAACTAAGTAACACATAATCAAAAATACATACACCGATGCTACTATTGTAACAGTGATATGTATTTTTTTCTTCATAGAATGAAACTGCAGCTTGAAAGCGAACGGCCACCGGTGAAAAAAATCCCAAGTGAAGGTTCATATACCTGTTGAATTTTTACTTTTCGATAGAGTTAAAAGCTCTTCATCACCAGATGGAGGCTAATGTCAGGAAGCTGTTGATGGCGGTGTGTTCTATTATTTGAGGATTTCGACTTTAAAGTTGACACGGTTTGGTCTTGACCTTGGAGACAGTTGGTAAAACTCTTGTTTCTTCAATTTGAAGTTGGTTTATAAAGAATAATTTGAAATGAGGTAGCTGTGTTGAATTTACAAAGTGTGAAAAGTTATGAGAGGTAAAAGAAAGCAACAAAAAGATTCTTATTGTTTCGCAGTGATACTTTGGTTTTTTTTGTTTAGTGATTTGCATAGTTTATTCATTAGTCTCCTTTAAACCTTATATAACAGATATCATGTACATGTACTCCAAGTTGATGTATGTTGTCACTGTAAACGTATGCTGTACTCACGCATGTCTGCAGTCCTTTCTCCAACCAGCAGCTGTTAAAGAATAAAGATTAGCAGTTTTGAAATGAGCTGCAGTTTGTTGCTTTTTAGCAATGGCATTTGGGCCACGTTTTGAAACACTTTTGCTACTGCCATGTTGTTTTTTAGAGCAATAAAACATCCAGTTAACAACCTTGGAGGAGAGGGTTATTGACAGGGATGTGTGCGACTATTCGACTAGACGACTAATCGTCATTATTTTCACTAGTCGGCACCAGACGTACTAGTCAGTTAGCCTAATTATTAAGATTTTAATTGATGTCCGGTGCCAGTAATGTTATACAGTCAACTGCCACCAGATGAAGCTGCAGCCCTGACATCATAATAGAATTTTATTAGAGGTCTAATATTGTTACTTATTTTTAAAGTTTTACAATGTAACCTGAAGCGCACCTCCCGAGAAACACCCTTCCTTCCCTGCATTTCCGGCTACCTCCGCCAAGCTTGTACAAAGAAGCGAAAAAATTAGAGGGGGAAATGTGTTTGCACCTTAAAAAACTGACCACGTAGGACCCAGTTGGGCAGAAATCCCGACATTTTATATTTTATGTAGAACCCCAGGAGAAGATCAAAAGGTAATTAACACACCTGCACAAGCATAAACGCGGCAACAACCTCGATCACTTATGTAGGTTATGTCACAGCTCTACAAAGAAGTCTGAATCAGGGGTAAGCTGGAGGAGGAGGCTGGGGGAGAGGGAGGTCCGGGCTGCACTGCTCAGGCTGCCGCCCCCTGTGACCCGGCCCCTGATTAGAGGAAGAAAATAAATGGATGTTTGTATTGTTTTGATGCGTGTCATGAATTGTAGAGCAAGGAGCATCGTTCATAATGTGTGGCACTATGCGCCACACTTTTAACTCGCAATTTATTCATTTTTCGGATGTTATTGTCTCATATTCAATGATGCGGAAACATTGTTTGCAGTAACGCGTTTTCATAAATTTAACATAAATTGATTTTAAAAAATTTTTTTCCTTCAGGGGTGGCTGTGGCTCATTGGAAGTTGACGGTTTGATTCTGGGCTGTATGCCAAAGTATCCTTGGGCAAGATACTGAACCCCAAGTTGCTCTCTGACGCAAGCGCTGGAGTATGAATGTGTGTGAATATTAGATAGTTAAAGCACTTAGATAGGAATAAATGAACTTGTATGAATGGGTGAATGCAAACGTGTTGTATAAGCGCTTTGAGTGCTCAGCTAGAGCAGAAAAGTGCTATATAAGAACTAGTCCATTTACTTCGTTGTTTGGAGTATAAGGTGCAACGTTCATAGTGTGAGGTGCAGCACAATTAAGCAGTATTTAAAGTGCGATTTATTATTGAAGAATGCTATTAATGGTTTCAAATATCTTTGTTTAGACAGTGTTTAATATTGTCCATTAAACAGGCATAAAATTTAATTTGATATCTGAGTGTTTCTTAGTTTTAGACTAGTTTATTAGCCTAAATTTTTCCCTTGTTTAGTCGACTAATAAATTGGTCGCCAGGAACATCCTTAGTTATTGTCTACTGCTAGCTAGCAAGCTTGGTTTGCAAGCTGCATCCATTAAACTGTACAGGTAAAACACACAAACCTGTACTGTATATCCAGACATAATAATAAAATACTAGAATTTCACACACCAAAACTGAAGTACATTTTTTGGACATCTAAAATGGTCCAAGAGCATAAACACTGTTGATATGTGTGCTCAGTGACGGATTAGCTTAGCAGACAGGTATTGGCTCCTGCTGCTGAGTCGTGATGCCTGTTAATCCAAATGGCCATGCCCCTCGCTTCCAGTATTGAGATGGATGACTTAAAAAATGACCCCATTTTCATTTCATTTATTTGTACATGGCTGTAAACAAGCTTTTTGTAGCTTCTGAATACTGTTTCAGTAGGTATTTTAACCGGGGATTCGACTGGGATTGTTTTGCTTTGTGCAGCCAGCCTCAAGTGGCTGGTGGAGAAACTGTAACCGCAAAGGGCACTACACCCGTGGCTTGGAATTGATGTATATGTGCTCGAATCAACACGAGCTACAGTTTGCGTGTTCATGATAATGAAAAAACATGTCACCCAGTGCAACACAACAGTGTGATTCAATGGTGCATGTTTTGATAGTTTTTGGACATTAATGGAATTCTATAAACCAGAGAAACACGAGCTACAGTAGGAGGATTTGGATACAAAGAAATACAGAAAATGACTGGCCTTATTCTGTGAATTGGGGGTATTGACTTTGCTAGCTAGTTAGCTCTCTCCAGTGTTTCTTCTGATATCTTTTCGCACAAAATCAATACGATAACAAGCAAACATATTTATGACTCCACTCAAATTAAAGAAAGATCGAAATGGACCGTCTACGAAAAAAGAACCTGTTTGGAAGGAAACCGCTAACATGGCTGCTACAGAGGATGTTATATGACACCAGAGCTTTAATCCACTACTGTATATTCACATAAACATACACCCAAGCTTGTGAACAGTGAATAATAACACCAACTGATCTGCATATGAAAACAGTGCGGTACATAAGCTCTCACTTTCTCAGCATGCAGCGTGCAGGCGCAGGCACACTCGCTCCCTTTCTCTTTCTTATCCAGAAAAGCTGGTCATCACTCCCTCTGTCTTCACTCATCTTTCACCACCCTCCCTCTCTCTCTCCTCTCCCTGTCTTTCATTGATCTCTCTCTCATTGGACTCATCACTCTGCATTCTCTGAAGACAAAGAGCAACCGCAGGATGACAATCACATTAGAGCACACAATCTATTTATGGCTTTGCCTCATATTTCAACTCCGTTCTCTCTCTCTTTACACACACACACACACACACACACACACACACATCGCTCTCTCCTTCTCTCGTACTCTGTGATAATATAAACGCAGGGTTTTTAGTGGTAATGAGTTTTTAATGAAAAATGAATTATTTACAGTGGCTGGAGGACAGAAGATAAAAAAGAAGAGCAGGTGATATCAAAGCTGTGAAAATAATGCTGCAGTAAAGTTTATCAGAGTTTACTTTGGGTATGCTGATGACTAGATTAGAAGTAGATTACGCTGGGTATAATAGATTGATTAAAAAAACACATTTTTAATTGATTTGGCTGACTCCAGTTCATGTAGTATTTAGTGGTGTTAACTGCTGAGCAGTTAAGTCAGTCGGAGAAGATTGATTGCCTCTGACAGTTTCAGAATGTGGTGTACAGCCTTGCTCAGGAGACATCACAGGTGCCAGTGTGATATGAGGTGCCAGCCAGCTAAATGCCTGTCTCTCTGATGTGGTGAAGCCCGAAGGCCTCCGTGTTGCTGCCAGCATTTCTGCTTTAATTTTTTTATTAACCTTTTTAACGATTGCACAAGTCCTCTACAGACCAAATTGTTGCGCTTAACAAAGCGTTAACACCGAATTCCATCCAGAGAGGTCCGTTAAAATGAATATCAAATGTCAGAGCATCACTGACTTAAAGCTCCACTCGCAGTTTTTTTTTTCTTGGTGTAATAAAACTCAAAAAAATTAAATATCCTCCTGAGAACCAAGGGAAAAAAACTAGCATTCAGAATGTGTGACCAGAAGGTCTCAGTTATATGAAGTTCACTTGCTTAGCTCACTACCACCCATTTCCGTGCAACAGCTACTGAAACAGTTACTGGTAAAGGTAAAAATGGCAGAGATATTACATTTTATTCAAATACGTATTTCAGCATACATTATGTTTTTAAGGCATAAGTTAATGTCTGGCAATAGGAAAACTGTGCATTTGATATGACCATAATAGAACAGCAACCTCCTAGCAACTAGGAAAAAATCAGTGGTCACCTGAATGGTTTGCATTCGGTGACAGATCACTCTGTTTGGCAGAGGTTTACAAATAATTGCAGTGTAATTTTATAATGGAGACAGATTGCCTATACATTGCAATGAATCTGTATCAGTCATTGCCAATAAGTGCAGCTCGTCTACGAACACGTGTCTTTGCAGAAGCGCTTGACTCAGCTGGTTGCGGAGCCCCTACTCTGTCAGTCTGCAGTTAAGTCATCACAGCACCAACACATTACTGTTGGTGGAGGAATTTCTGTTTCCAATCAATGAAGTTTGGCTGGACTTTGAATGTCAGTAGTTAATGGGATTGCATGCAGTTGCCACCTTGATCCCATTCAGTTGCAAACTGATAGTTGCCATCTTGAAAGCAACTTTGGTGTATGAAGACACTGATAAAACAGCAATAAGCTGGAATCAGTCTGTTGGCAGTCTGCTGAGTGTGAGTGGTCACACACCTGGTCCCCACCTTCAGTGTAACCATTTCAAAGGCGACAAGATTGCACGGTCATTGCGCATGGTTACAGTAGTTTTTGTTGTGTTGCAGTCTCCAACCACTGTTTGTTAGTATGACTGTAGCATTAGGCGTATCTGCTCTCACTGGCGTCATACAGAGGTGAGATCATTTGAGCAAATAAAAGAAAAAACTGAACTCTGATATTTTGGTTCACAGCGATTATAGGCATACAGTGACTCATTATTTAAAACTTTGATAATGCTTGATATGAACATCCACCATATGAGAAATCATAGTAATAGCCCATCACAGTCACAGCCATCAGAGAGAGAAA
The DNA here is from genome assembly GCA_024447675.2 of Pterophyllum scalare. Taxonomy (NCBI): domain Eukaryota; kingdom Metazoa; phylum Chordata; class Actinopteri; order Cichliformes; family Cichlidae; genus Pterophyllum; species Pterophyllum scalare. The sequence continues at coordinate 7,817 of JAMQGT020014587.1, read as the reverse complement.
TATTATTCTAATAACCGCAAAGTCCAGGTCAGAATTTGTGCATCTTTAAATTTTCTTCTTCTCTGAAGCACCGAGGTCCTGACTACTGAGAGTGAAGAACAAATTGTTCAAGGTTTCCCTCATTTTGGCCTTTCACTCTCCAAATTCAAACCTGTGCCCTCACTGGCTCAGCTTTGCTGTAACCGGCAGCCGGTTCAGTGCCAGGACTCAGATTTGATGTGTTCACAAGCTTTAGTTTCTCCACCCTAAGTTCAAAAGGGAAAACCACGATGGCAGATGAAGGATGGAAGTGTAGCAGGGACTCCCAGTGTGTGGTTCAGCGCTGAATGAGGAAGAGAGGGTGGACTGATTACACAACACATGCTCTGGTATTTCAGAATAATTTACTCAGTTGCATTAATAATGCTTTTTTATATGCATGTACTGGATATGTGTTTTATGTGTTTTCTGAAGAACAATGTTCTACTTTTCAAGTTTACCACAGGTTCATCTGATGCACATTTTCTTACAGTCAGCAGATCATATGAAAAGTCTAAAACCAATAAATAAACAATTTGAGTATTTCCTATACCTAAAAGCCTTATATAGAAAGCAGCATTGTTGTCCAAAAAATATTAAAAACTCATCAGTGAACCTCAATGAAATGAAAACACCCTGAAATTTATATTGCCGCAGCCAGGAATACTCACTAGAATAACAGCTAGAAATATTCCACAATAAATGATGTAATTGTTACCATCTTCAACTACTGAACTGAATTTGATAATCTATAAAATTTGGGTTGCGATAAGCTCATAGAATCCATCCATTCATCAGAATCAGAATCAATTTATTGTCATTGCATGTCAGACATGTAACAAAAAGAAGTTCCACAACACCCGTCCAAAAAGACAAACAAATCGAACAAACAGGGGAGATGAGTGTCTGCAGTCTTGCAGTCATACAGAGGCGCTGCCGTTTTACAAAGATGAAGAGGGAAACAAAGCGAAACAATAGGATAGGTGAGGAAAAACATCATTCCATATTTTGCCCCATAATAGGGGCACAGTATAAGGTTGAAAAACCTCTGCATAGTAAGTACTTATAGCATATAGCATTGGAGCACTAGGGTGGGGAGGGGCAGGGGTGGAAGGAAGCCAGTGGAGGCGAGTGGGTTGGGTTACTGTGGACTGACTCAAACTCCCCCCTCAGCTAACAGTTCTGATAAGAGGTGGAAGGTTCATCAGCAGCTTGGTCTAGAGATATCAGTTCACACAGGTCAGAAGACGGGACAGCGGGGGCGTAGAGCATCTGTTTACAAAACATCCAGGAGAATAATGAGATAACCAGCAATCCAAGGTCATCAGGGAGCCAAAATTATGATTCTATGAATTGTTTTGGTACAGGCTGTACTGATTTATTTTTTGACAGGCTTTTAGTCTTACTGGCACCTCTCAATGGTGAAAAATCCAATCATCCAAATTTTCTTGGTCCGTTCCTCGCCGTGGAGAAACAGATACATCTCCAAGATCTAATCCCCCTTCAGCTCCAGATATACTGAGTCTGAGTTTGAGTTTGTACTGGTCTGCATTCCCGTCACAAGCAGCCTTACCAAGACCCAAACGGCTGCACAGTTTTGCCGAATTTCACGAAAAGCCAGGTATCCCCAAGTCCAACCAGGAGAAATCCTCGTGTCAATAAGCCAAATATATATGCCGCATCCTCAATTGACATTACAGCCAGGCACGTCATCTTTCACTCGCCACAGGAATGATGTAGCCATAACGTAGCCAGCCGGGTATGTCAGTCGGATGAGAGGAAGAGGGATCTCCTTTCCCCAATCTCCTCATGGTGTAAATTTGATCATCAATAGCATTGAGAGACCAGCTGACCAGATCCATAATTTTAATTTCCAGTTTGGAAGATGTGTGACGAGAGGCTCTAAAGCAGCGAAGCAGCAAGCAGGGTAAATAATCCATCCATCCATCCATCTATCCGTCCGTCCGTCCATCCATCCATCCAGCCGCCCATCAATCCATTTTCTTCCATTGGTGGGGGCACCGGCCTAAGCAGAGAAACCCAGACCTCCCTCTCCCCAGCCACCTCCTCCAGCTTATCTGGGGGAACACGGAGGTGTTCCCAGGCCAGCCGAGAAGTATAATATCTCCAGCATGTCTTGGGTCTACCCCGGGGCCTCCTTCTGGTAGGACATGCCCGGAACACCTCACCAAAATGGATCCTAGTCAGATACCTGAACCATCTCAACTGGCACTTTTTGATGAGGAGTAGCAGCTCTACTCTGAGCCCCTATCAAATGACTGCACACCTCACCCTATCTCTAAGGGATATGCCAGCCACCCTTCAGAAAAAGCTCATTTCTGCCACTTGTATCCGTAATCTCGTTCTTTTAGTCACTACCCAAAGCTTATGACTTAAATGAGGGTAGGTACGTTCATCGACAGGCAGTTTCTTTTACGCTCAGCTTTCTCTTCACAGCGACAGACTGGTACAGCATCCACATCGCTGTAGCTGCAGCCCCAATCAGTCTGTCGATCTCCCACTTCCCTCTTCCCTCACTTGTGAACAAGACTCCTCCACTTGGGGCAGCAACTCATCCCTGACCCAGAGTTGGCACGCCACCAAGACCATAGTCTCAGACCCAGAATTAATTTCAACTTTGCAAAGCATCACTCAGCTTACATGTTGTAGGGTCTCCGAACTCTGAAGCTCAACTACTCAGAGTTGTAGATGTGAGCATACACAATGCTGGGATGGTTGTTTGTCTTAGGCTCGGTGTACACCTTGTAATTTTGGGTGTCTCAGATGAGTGATGAGCAACCTGACAGAGATGTGGCTTCAAAATTGTGGTCAGAGAGATTTAAAGTTGGTTGTTTTAATGGCCCTGCTAATGAGTGTTCAGTGTCCCTCAGTTTCACAGTCAGATCCACCCTTTTTTCATCATATCCAGTTTCAAAAAACACAAAAAAGCTCAGCTCGATACTTCACAGTAGGACTTTACTAAACACTAGTGGAAATCACAGTGGCGCAGGTTTAGGATTAGATTTAGGTTTTGCCACATGCTAATTAGGCATATTTTTAGAAGTGAACAAAGCTAATTTTCAAATTAATTTAGTATATTTGAAACTAGACTAACTAAACCCAAACTCTAGATGGGTTGGGATAATCAATCTATTTGTAGTTATTAATTCATAGGTTTTGAAACCAGAACAGAATGCGGTTATCCAAAAAGAATATGGGGGATAAATGGATCATTTTGGTAAATTTGCTTCTATTTGTAGTCATTTTGCAAATTTTTTATGGGGATTTTGGGTCTTATTGCTTTAACTTTTGAACACCTGGGCCTGTGACTGACATTCCCACAATACAATAAAACTTAAAATCATCAAATAATATCATAATGAATTCCATTTTTAAATTGTACTCTGTGGAATATGTATGTAGTTGAAAGTGCTTTGTGAAGTCAGTGTGTGTGTGTGAGTGGGTATGTGAATGCATGTATGTAATGGGGGGGACATCAGTTCACTGTAGAAATGCCATGCGATGATGGTAATGGTAGGAGCAGAGAGTAATGAAGGAATTGATCTCCACTCGGCAGTAAGCGCTTGACATTTCAACCAAAGCCTTGAGCATCTCACCTCCCCATATACCTCCCTCCCTCTCCCCCCGCTTAAATACCTCGCTCCCCTCTTCTTTTTTCTCTTTCTTTCTTTGACCTGTTAACACTTAAGTTCACTCCACTTTCTCTTCACACAGTCAACTCTCTCCATACTTTGGCTCAGTGTCATCTCTAACTTTAATCAGTGACTCTCTCCGTCTGCCTTTATTGTGATAATTTCTTTCTCTCCTGCTCCCCCAGCCTGTCACACTTTCAGGCACACTCCCTTCTTTTCTCTGACTCTGTCATTGTTCTGTATTTTCTCATTCAGTCATACACGCAAGAACACACAAATACACACACACACAGGCACAGACACACACACACACACACACACACACCCCAAGCCACTGGTCCCATGGGTCAGTCCATATCAGCTTACTTGTTAATACTTGGATGGCTCAGGGATCAATACTTAATCAACAAATAATGGGATTCCTCAGTCATCCCATATGATCTTTCAATAAAGACTCGAATCGGTCTCGCCCAGACCTTCCAACCACACCTCCCCCTCCTCTCTACTGGGGCATCGCCATAGTTGAGGAAGGAATGAGAACGTGAGAGTGAGAGCTCGATCTCGTTCTCACCAGGCAGGTGGAAGAGAAGCTAGAGGCAAACTAGACAAATTAGAGTTGTGTGTGTGTGTGTGTGTGTGTGTGTGTGTGTGTGGGCGAATGATTGTGTGTTTACCTAGACAGTGAAGGCCTCATTCACACAGAGTGATAAAGCAACCTTGCATGTCACATTTTACGAGATTGGCCTAATGAAATTTTAGTCCCAATCTGTGTTACTGCAGTTAATACTGTATCAAGACAATTAAACTGAAGAAGACTAAAAGTTGGAGTTTAACGCCTAGAATCGCTGTTACTTTTCAATTGCAATTTTATTTGTTTATTTATTTATTTGCAAAGGAACCCAAAATGGCAGCCTCTGAGGTGGAAACATGAAATGCCAAAAATTGCAGTCCCTCTAATGGCCACTCGAGGCTGGCTTCAAAAGCAAATCCCCCTTTCCTTGGAGACTCCACTCTTAAAATGCTCAAATAAGCTGTATTAAAAAGGATGTTTACAGTCCGGTATGAAAAATAACAATGGATAGGTTCATAACAACTCTCTCACAGTATGCAGTCTTGTTTTTTATCTCATTCTACACTACAGCGTTCACTGCAGAACCATAAGGCTAAAAGTTAGAGCTGTATGTTGTAAGCTGTATGCACGTGCTGTCTGTTACTCCCCACCTGGTGTTGGCTCCTTTGGGAACATTTAATATAATTATCTAATAAATGTTATAGCTTTCTGTAAGGTGTAAGAACTATATGTTTCAGTTTCAGAGAGTGAAATCCTGGTAATCCGTTAGTCTGTCACTACGTACTAATTAGCAGAAATGTCTGCCTGTGCATGCAGTCTACACCTGCAGCTTAGCTGATAACGTAACAGTTCATCCTCTGGTCTAAACGTGGGCCCCAGTTGGCTAGCCTATGCAGGGCCCGTGGCAATTTCGCCCTTTTGGGCCCCAAAGAGGGCATTCTGGGAGCACCCCCTCAGTGGGCTTGCCCACAGAAAATTCACATGGGGGGCCCTTTGCATTAGCCCACAGAAGATTTACTCATGGGGTCTCCATGATGGTTTTATGTGGGCATTGTCCACTGACAACTGCTGGGGGTGCCCACAGTGCCCCCACACGGGCTCCATGGTGGCATGTTTACTGGGATGGTGGCAGCCAAAGGACTAAAACTGAAACTTCAAAAGGGAAGATACAAAACCAATGTTTGACATTGTGGTTCATATTTTTTAAAGAATCTATTGGAGAAAATCCTAATAACATATCTGTCAAAATCAGGTACAGCAATATCTGAATTTCTGATATATATAACTGTACTGCACTTAGACTACTTAAGTTTCTGGAATGTTTGACTGATATGCAATAATGATTTAAATTTAATACAGTACACTGAATAGACAAGAGCTTAGAGCTTTTTCACAGCAGGCATTTTGACAACAAAAAAAGGATCAATTTTCTAATGATTTAGTATTTGTCTGAATTTATTAGATTAAGACAGACACACTGTCTACACAGTAATCATAGCTTTATGTGCTTTGGTCTTTCATGTACACATAAACAGCATTTTAGGTCAGTGAAAATGGAGAATTGAAAAACTCCTTACAGGATGAAAATTTTCAGAAACACACATTTAGTTGTGGACAAGGAAAACATAAATTTTGTCTTGCAGTGTCAAAAGTGTGTTTTTATCTCATATTCTGATGTCAGTGTTCTTGTTTGCAGGCTTGTGATTGGCCAATATTTCTATATGATTAGAGTTGTATCACCACCTGTTGCTTTGTGCTGTTGCTCTGCTTTTTGCATTTTCATGTAGCATGAACTATTTTTCAGAACAAAAGTATAAAATCCACATTGTAAAAAGTACCTGCATACGTGTGGATGGAGTCAGACAGAACCTGACTTTGTTCATTTTTAATTAGTCATTTCAGCGGCAACTTTTCAGTTTTTCCTTCTCGTTGAACTGCTGACCAGGACCTGCTGTCTAAACTCACAGGAGCATTTCCATCATCCATCAGACCAAGAACTGAGGCAGCTTTGAGAGCAAATGGAGAGCCTACCCAGTATTGGTATGGTGTTCCTGTTAAAGTGCTCCTTGAGTGTTCTAGAAAATCAACTTTCACAAAGGTTTTAAAAGCATTTTTACAGGGAACTAAAAATTAAAACCATTCTTGTTTAACTTGTTTTGCCTGCAGATTAAGTTCAAAGTCCTCATGAGACAGAATGCATTTTTTCCACTGCTAAAGTCACTCATCCACAGTAAATGACTAGTCAATTAAAGTAAGACAGCACGTGTGTGTAGCAGGACTAGCTTTCAACAGGTTTTTGGAGACAAATATCTAACAACTGTGGCCTAAAGAGATTTTGAAGTTCTTATTTTCTTAAAGAAAAGTAAAAAAACACATTCTTGGCAGCGTTCGGACGTCAATGGGACACTCCACTGAATCCACACTAATGAAAAAGTAGCCTGCTAAAGAGCAAATGAAAACAGACTCTCAGACACATGTTGGACATGCAGGCTCTGCGTCACTGAATAAGAAAGTCATGCAAAGTTTAATTTTTCAGTCAAACAGGCAGCTGGGAAAAAAAGAGGGAGAAAAAAAAAGCAGTCCAAACAGGAATATTAATTTTTCCATCTAGCATGGCTTAAGAGGGGCAGGAATTTTCTTTGGTCTTTGTGCAAGAAACCACCTTAGAAAAGGAGGAAATGAGTATTCTATTATTGCAGTTACAAGTACAGATGAACTGATACCTGATGGGGTAGAAGACAAGGCAAGAAGATTTGAGGCTTTCCAACTTATTTTTTCTTGATTTATTGGCAAAATTCACACCTCTTAATAAACACTTGGCTATATAGTAAACATGCCATTATCTTTTAGTAAAAGAGGAGACAGTGAAATTGAATTGAAAGCTGATTGTGAAGGCAAAGCTGCTGATTTACTGGTCATTCCCACCCTCACCTATGTCCACTGGACTGCTCAAAAACTAAGATCACAGATGTGAGTGGTGCAAATTAGCTTCCTCTTAATGGTTTCTCCTCTTTCTGGCACATCTAACTGGCAGTCTAACCCTCTTATGTGCACGGAAGACCCAAATGCAGGAGGCAAAGAGCCAGCGCAAAAGTCTAAAGTCCAAACCTTTAAAATGATACAGACAAAGTCCATAAAACACCACAGAAGGGTGACGCACACAAAGATGAAACGTGAACACAAAGAGGAAAACAACACTGAGGAGTGTGATTGGATAATTGGAGACAAGCATGACTAATCAACACAGGTGCGACTAATCAGGGTGGGGCATACAACAGATTAATACAAATACAACAGTGAATGACTTGAACAAAAACAGAACCCAGAAGCATGACAGGCCTTTGGCTGGGAGAGGGCATCTTCTTGTAATGCAGCCCCACATTCCAGGCCTGAATAAGCAGTAGAAAAAGGAAGAACAATGAATGGACGGATACATGGATGAAGTCAGTTTTCATTAACTTCTTAACATCCACCAGTTGACCCATGACCCTTCTAGTGTTAGTGTTAGGGTTGGGCTTTGTTTAAGCCACATGCTAAATTGAAACTAGAAGATGTTACATTTCAAATCAGGCTTC
>JAMQGT020014586.1:0-36319 GCA_024447675.2 Pterophyllum scalare | reverse complement strand
ACATTCTTTATCCGCTCATGGGGCTTTTAGGTACTTTCCAGACTGAGACATGTCTGTACATGTCTTTTACTTGTCCTGACTTGCCCTTAGGCTACAGTTTCAAGTTCCCCAATTTTACCCTTAGCTCGATGATTTTACAATTTCCTTAACACATTGGACATATCATGACTGTATTACAGTTACAATCATTCTTTGATTCTAAATCACATTATTCATTCTCTAATATTTCTATAAATTTGATTTATGATCGTACCTCTTAGTGTCAGTTTTAGGCTATCAGGTAATCAAGATCTCAACTCACTTGACAACAGTTTCTGCTGATTTAAAGTGATTCTCAGACATGTTTTCTTCCTTTTCTGACAGATCCATGCAGTCACAGGTTTGTAACACTGTCTTTGTCCATTGGTATACACAATGATTCGATACATGTGCTTTATTACATTTACAGTCCATGTTTCAGCTTCGTGCAGTCTCCAAATATCAATCAAGGCTCTGCTACGCCCAAAACAGCCGACCACAGTGAAACTCACGTTTACTCCTCTCTTCTCCACGGTCAGCCCCAAAATGAAAACTTTACAACTATTAACACTCAGTTAGTGCTCAAGATACAGACACACAAAAACCCAACAAAAGGAAATAAATTGGACTTTATTTCTTCTTTTTCACTGTCCTGTAGGAGATCTTTGTGTCTATCAATCAGTCAGACACTCTGGAAACACTCAAAGTGGTACAGAGAGGAGTAAGTAATGAAATATGACCCATAATTATTGGATTGTTCTTGTGATTTTAGAGGAAAGAGTGTGTGTGTGTTATTAAATCAGTGATGCTTTGATCTTAACAGGGAGCCATGATGCTGCAGAGGAGAGCTCTGACTGCAGTGATGTGAATCCTGAATCAGCCTCAGGTACAATTGTACAAATGTAACATTACAGCCACTGGAGAGTTAGAGAGCTTTAGACGCACACATCCTAAATATGATGAAGCTGAATATGGCATTGATCCTCAGCTTTAACTGGGAATATCACTGATGATGTCAAAGTTGTTGATAATATTTAGGAAAGAAAACAAAACAACAAAGATGGAAGATGATACAGTCGACCTTTGTATTGATGCTTGTTGTGTTTCTTTCTGCTACGATAAATGTAGTGTGGAGGTTAAATATTGTGGGCATATCCATACAATATGTGTGTATACAGATACCTGTGTACAGAAGCTCTCCTGTGATGCTTCGTTCATCAGCTGCTGTAAATGTTCTGCATACAGTATGATGCTGATTTCATATCAGGCCACTGAGAGGAACACAGTGTCGCCTTTTTGCCTTTATTCTATCTGCTGATCTGTTGTACTCGATCTCTTTAGTTTAGACAGTTTTCTGATTGGCTAACCGGGTTGTTGTGTTGTCCGTTTGGTGTGCATCGTCTGAGTCCTGACAAAGTTACGGTCAAATATTCTGCTCATTTGTATTTTGTACAGAAGCTGCACTGAACATCATGTTTACTCATATTGGGGGATGCGTTCTGTTTGTTTTCACTATTAAACACACAGAAGATGACAATAGCATTTCTCTCTGCACCTCCCTCCAGTTTGGGATTATTGTCCTTTGCTGAGGCACTTATTCTGCAGGGATGAGGAACCTAGCAGTTGCATTATTTGTACACCAGGTGGCTCCAACTATTCACATGTACATCAATTTTTGAAGATTCATGATATATTTTTAACTCTTTTATGCATAGTTACATATTTATATAAAAATAAAACTGGTAATAGTCTGTGATATTACTCATTACTCTGCACTCATTTTACTGCTATTGTATTGAAGTTTTGTGTCAGTGGCAGGTGGGTCACATATTAGCATTAACACTTTTCATATGACTGTTAACATTAGAAATTTATAGTCAAAAGCCTTTTATTTCCATTTGAATGAAGATTTAAGATTGGGTGGGTGGTCCTTCTTACAGCACTTTGGTCAACTGTTGTTGTGTTAAATGTGCTATATAAATAAACTTGTTTTGTTCACTTTGTTTTCTCCCCGATGTGTTAAAGAACACTTGAAGTTATTTATTACAAGTATTCAATCTCACAGAGACATCAGGTCATTTTTTTAAGCTCATTCTCCACATTTCTCACAGAAAACCCACGTCTCAAATATAATCACTGGACTGTGTTTAGAGATGGTAATCAACAGAGGGCGCAATTTAGTCATAGTCTAACTAACTAATCTGCTTGGCTGGGTGTTAAATATTTCCCAGAGCTGTCACAATGAAGGATAAAGACTTTGAATTCAGAGTTTGTTATTTGCCACAGCCAGTGTTGCCAGTAAGGAAAGTAGCTATTGGCTGTCCTAAAAGAAAAGAAGTCACCATATGACGTCATCACCTAATTTGCACAATTGTTTATTGGCATGTAGTTGCAATTGAGGCTGCAGGAGAGAGCAATAACATGGCTGGAGAGACAAAACGTGAAGAAAAAACACCCTAAATATGTTTAGAACTATAGGGCTAGGGAATATGGACCAAAATAATATCTCATTATTTTTTATCTGAATGGCAATATAGGAAATATATCGTGATATTTTTTCTTCCCAAATGTATAAACAAAAAGGCACTTCTGAGTCAAAGCTTCATGTCCCAAATGTCACACAGACACTTTTATTAACATTCAGCTGTAGATGTACATGAGAAAGTGCTCAAAAACAAACCACTAACATCTTTAAATAATAATCCTCCTCAAATAAATTAATATTTTTTGCTCTCTGTTTGTATGGCACATTTTTATATGATCTGCCTGTACTGGAATAGTAATAATAATTATCACTGCTACAGTTAAGTATGCACGACCCTGTGTGAAAACAGGTTAAAAATAGAGTCATTGTGGTGATGACACATGTTGGACCACAGTAAAAAAAAAGACTTTGTTAGCATGAAGAGAAATTGTGAAAAGTTGTTTTCTCACACTCAGAACCAGCTGTCTTTAAAAGTTCATGTTCTAGCCAGTGGTTCATCGCCCGGTGTTGCGAACAACCAACACCGAGGTTTTTGGGTTTTTTTATAGCAGTGGGTGGTTTCCAGGGGGTCCCTGACAGGTCTGCAGGCCTGTGAGACTGCAACATCATTTTCCCAGCAACCTCCATCAACCACTTTTTTCCTCACGACCAGTGGTTACCAGATGGTTGCAGACCAGTCTCTCTTTATTCACTTGATCCTACATTGTCACCATGATTGTCACACATCCAAAGTGGTGGACAAGTTAATGTCACATTGTTAGTGGTCACATGTCTGCAAAACCTCAGTACAGTCAGGCTTCAACTATAGGAGTCACTCTGGCCATTAAGAACAATGCTGGCTTGAATAAATCACTATTGATCCATTTGAGCTGTGAGGATTGTTAACATCATGGAAAACTGTTTTGTTGTATCAAGTTTATGTAAAGAAATCAAAGTGCATCATTGTACACCATTTAAAATCCAGCAAGTTATTTCTTATTCCAAACTGCTGATGAATTGACTCACAGACTCACGTCTTCAGTTCAACTCAAACAACATGAGGGTTGCTGTGAACAAAAGACACACGTGTAATGGAAAATATCGTGTGAATATTTCTGTGTGGTCTAACTGTAGGTGACCACTTAGCTGCAGGCTTATCTGTACATCTCTGAACTTTAAAGATAACAACAATGAACTCATTGTCTTTTCATCAGTCTGCAGAACTAAAAGGAGGAAGAACTGAAGCTGAATGTGCGCTGCCTTCCAGGTAACATGTTTTAGTCCTGATGGCTGACAGCAGATCAGCTTGTTCTCACACTGCTGCAAACATGAAAAATACTAAACATGCATTTCTTCATGGTGTCCAGTCACTTTATTAAACAGCTTGTCACAAACTGTCCTCTAATTACTAGATTAGCTATTTATAATTATTCAAGTGAAAAAAACGATCATCTTCTGCAGAGAAACTTGATGTCTTCTACAAACTCAATAGTTTATTGCTCTAAATCGTTATTATAAAGCCATTTGATATCCAAGAGGTTACACATAAGTCCTGGTATCTGTCCTGTTTTTGAGCTTTTACAACCAATTTACTAATTATTTTGTTCAAGACCGGATTCCAGTCGGTCCCTCCCATCTGGAACCAATGACCGTCTGTAACAGTGAGCTTACACTCTCAAAAACACAGAAGACAATGAACAGCACCAGGAGGCAGGGAGGAACAAACAAAACACAATAAAATATGACCTGGGTCAGAATAGGTGCTGTAGAGAGACCCAAACAGCTGAAATGGCATGAAATGTTGGGCAAATCTGGACCCAGCACTGTGTGACTCATATGGGCCCCAATGGGGCCGCCTATAGAGTGAGTTGCCCACACTAAGCAGAGAGGGGCCCATAGTGGGGCTCTGTGGGGTAAAACTACTATGGGACCTGCATGGGCTAAACCACAGGGGGGGGGGGAGTCAAGGTTTTCCATAGGCAAGCTCACTGTTGGGCTTGTTGACCCCAGAAACTCCACTTATTGTCCCAAAAGAGTCAGATCATCTTTATAATTTATTTATTTACAGTTAGTCAGACACTAAAGCTGTGGTTTGCTTTAGTTGCCATCAAATAATAAAAGTGACTTTGAATTTTAAATGTTGTCTTTAGTTTCAGTTCAACCACACAGTGAGTCTCTTCCTGTGTTTGGGGTCACGACCAAACTTAAAGCCAGATCTCCACCACAGGGTGAGAACATTAACAGATCTGTGCTGAGGTCAAAGGAGCCTCTTCACTACAGCACTGCATGATAATATGTGCATTTGTTATTCACACAAAGTGACACACTTGGAGCTCATCTGTGGGTCAGAGTGCAGCAGGGCTGGACGTGAGGATGAAACACATTTTCCTCTGCATGACGGGGTTATTCAGTAAGTCCACTTCTGACTCTCTTTGTTTCAGCAGCACCGATTAACAGCATTTTCCCTCCATTGTGAGAATGACAGCGTATCACTGCTTTAACCTGCTTCTCTGAGAACTTCAGGCATACTTGTGATCCTCAGGATGAAACTAAATGCTGGCTGCTGCTACAGGGTGTACTCTGCCTCTCACCCTATGTCAGCTGGGATAGGCCCCAACCCCCCTTGTGACCCTGAAGAGGATGGATGGATGGAACATGGATATTTCCCTAACTTAGTTGGGGCTTATGGCAGTCGACCACTAGATGACACTATTAGTCATAATCAAAATCCAAGGAAAAACTTAATAAACATGACAGATAACATGATAGATAAATAGAGCAAACAAAATGAACATTTAGAAAAAATCAAATGTATAAAAAGAATTATATCTGATGGTATTTGAACCTTATCAGGTTATCAGGCTGATTAGAGGCTGAAATGACAACCCTGAATTATAAATCTTGTTTAAATATCTAAAGTTTGGTTTGACCCTCCCTGCATGTTTCCAGATGTTCATTCAGCAGCGTCTCTCACAGTGAGTCCTGACAGAGTGCAACACTTCACCTCTGACCCTGTCTCACTGACCTGTGAGGGAAACTCTGCTGAGTGGAGAGTGAAGAAGTTCTCTGAAAAAGGCTTCCTGTCACTCTGCTGTGACTGTCAGAAACTGAGTGGGTCCTCCTATGAGCTCCACAGCCTACAGCAGGGTGTTACAGTGTACTGGTGTGAGTCTGCATCAGGAGAGTTCAGCAATGCAGTCAGCATCACTGTACGAGGTTGGTTTTCATTAGGTTACTCTTTTCAGATTAAACACAATTTTTAAAATGCCATTGTGTTGTTTAACATATCAGAGCTACGGCCCTGCATCATTTTCTGAGCAAAAGTAATTCTGATCACACGACTACATCACACATCATGTAAGGCTTTGAGAGCAGTAAGGGAGTGCGTTCTTAGTTTTACACACACTGATTCAGAATTTCAACTTCACTTTTCCTAAATTAATAATGAAACAGGAATGACTGTATATAAAAAGAATACAAATGTTCTCATCACTGGAATAGGTATTTTATTAGAAACTATTTATTTATTTATTTTTACAGTTGTCTATAACATTTGTTTTGTGAGTCTCTAGAAGTGGTGATATCAGTGTTTCTCGATGTGGCCTACAGTTACACATCAGTTACAGTTGATTCAAAGTCTGAGTTTATCTGATCTACTTGGACTTCCTGCTTCTTGATTCGGTGGTCTGATCTGAGCTGAAATTTTAGGTCTTGGATCTGAAATCAGTTCATTTGTCGCGCCGTTCATCATCGGTCTCATTAGTGGAATTATTCTTGTGCTGCTGCTGATGTGTTGCTGCAGGAAGATGAAGGGTGAGACCTTTTCTGACTGATGTGACTCAATTTGATGTGACAGTTCAAAGTAAACTAATTACAAACCAGTGTAACAATAACTGTGTGTTGTTGTTTTTTTTTTTTACAGATCGTTTTAGTAACAGGTTGGTGCAACAGTTTCTTTCATTTTAAATACAACATGATAATAAAAGTATCCCTGATCATATTTACACTGTTTTTCCAACATGTTTTAGTCTCACTCAGCCTCCGAACTTCAATCACAGCTCTCCTGCACAACAAACAGACCACAATGAGACTCACGTTTACTCCACTCTTCTTCATGGTCAGCATCAGGCATTATTACCTGGGTGTCTTTATTATTAACACCAAGTTTGTAGTGAATAAACAGGCATCTTTGAAAAAAACTAATGAAGTAATGTCTCTTATTTTCTCTGTCCTGTAGATGATTTTTCAGTTTATGAATCAATCAGATTCTCTGGAAACTTTGGAAGAGGTGAAGCAAAAACTCTGATAGCAACAGAGCTGATGTAATGATTTTATCTGAATGATCAGACTTCATGGTGTTATTTCAGGAGGATCAGCAGATGCATACAGAGATGTTCTTCAGCTTAAAGCCATTGATAAGAGCAGTGAGTATAGAAAATATAAAGCATTCATAATTTGTCATCATGTTACTGTAACTCCTCATCTGTAATTACAGATAAAACAGAGCCCTATTTTTAATTAGATGTACTGACACTATCATCTTATCAGGGAGACGTGACGCAGAGGAGAGCTCTGACTACGATGGAGTGAACCCTGAATCAGCCTCAGGTACAAATCTTAATACTTCACAAGATCATTAGTAATCAAAGTACTTTTACAGAGAAATAAATCACATCATTCTTACAATAACACACTTTCAGAGCTTTGCTGGTTTAGCCTCGTAATAAAATAACAGGCCTCTTAAATTTCAAACACACATGCATCTAGAATCAGGAAAAGCTCTGATAACAACAAAGCTGTTTGAGAAGTTTCATATAAAAGGTCCCAAAGCAGACTCACAGCCTCAGTGCCATCACGTCTTTCTGTTTCTGTTTTTACTTTGCGTTTTGTTTCAGATCCATAAGAGGAAGTGGACATTAACTGTTGGAAGACTTCAATTATCAAATAATCAGGCTGGCTCTATCAGCTCTTGTAGTAAGGGTTTAATCCTTGCAAGAGGAGCAGTCGCTCTCAGCTCAGGCATCAGCGAATGCACGCCGGGCCGTCCCAGCAAGTCACTCTTTATGCAAATAGAAATCATACAATAAACCTGCCAAGCCTGAGAGCCAAAGACAAGAAACAGGCTCCGTGACTTCCCACGGGACTGGAATGTGATGATGATGTCTCTGAAATTCCCATCTCTGGAAAGGCCATGGAGATGGGAAGAACTTAAAGTGGTTTACAGCTCACCAGTCCCTGTCTCCAACAGATTCTGCTTATGCTGAGTACAAAACCTCTCCTGAGAAGTCATACAAAGGGTTCCTCCTTACACAGACACATCTTTGTCCATATAACAACTTGTACAACAATTCATAAAAGCATGAAAATTATAATTAGCACAGCAACTATTTCTCTAACATTAGCAAAAGGAGAAACTCACAGGCAAGCACATGAATATATAAATCAGCTTTAAGCATATTTGATGGCATTTCTGTAACTGCAGTGAGCATTTGGACTGATAAACCTCTACTTTTGCATTAAATGCTTATTATGCATATTTCTGCTGCAGTAACTGTAGATTTGATGGTGTGGACCATATGCATACAGTATGCGTGTATAAATATGTATGGATAGTATGTACATATGCTTCCCTGTGGTGTTTCATTCACTGATTGCTGTAATTTTTCTTCATATGAGGCCGACTTTACATCAGGACAGTGTTTCTTTTGTTTCACTCTGACTTGTTATCTCTTCTGTAAGGATCGGCCAGCATGCTTTAGAGATTTTTCCTCTGATTGGACTTGGGGATACCTGGTTTCTGGGCAGCCATTCGGGCCTTAGTAAGGGTGCCTGTGAGGGATGCAGAAACAGTACAAACTCGATCAGACTCAGTGGAGCTGAATCGAAGTGGATTAGATCTGGAGGAGTGTTTGAGTGTCTGTTTCTGTGCGGCAGAGTAGAACCAAAAATTCGGATGATTGGATTTTTCGCCTGAGAGGTAACCAGGAAACTTTAAGGTCTGTCAGCAATAGTTGTGACGGCGTGAACCAAAACAATTGCAGTGTTTGGAATTTGGCTCCCAGACGGCCTTGGATGGCTGTCTATCTAAATCGTCTCCTGGAGATGTTATGCAAACAGATGTTCTACACCGTTGTGACCTGTGTGAATTTGTATCCTGGCGACCAAGGCTGACTATACCATCTTATCATGAATGTTTTCATGAACTGCGAGCCGAGGAAGCTGGCTTGCCACCATAGTATCACTGGCTCACTCGTCTCTGCTGGCACAGCCCTTCCCCTGACCACCCCAGTGCTCTCCAGGTGTTAAATGTGCTATTTTGCTTTGTTGAGGTGATTTTTTAGAACCTCGTAAGGTGCTCATAATGAACACAGTATGAGATGATATTTTTGAACCTACCTATCCTACTGTACTCTTTCTGTTTTCCTGCTAAAGGCAACGCCTGTATAACGGCTGCATGACCTCAGACACCTGACTCCCGTTTGTTATTTGTATTCCTTTGATGGGAGTTCTGTTAACTTTAATTTCCTCCTTTGCGGGACTAATAAAGCTATTCATTCAATTATGTTGATTATGTAATTTTATAGCTGTATACTCCACATACATTTTTGTGATACTGTCATATTTTGTGAGGACAACAGTTGAATTAAATAAAGTGAATTGAACTTCTGTGTGTGAAGCTGCTCGGTGGTGCACTGGTAACACTGCTGCCTTACAGTCACTGCTGGGGTCTTTCTGGGTGGAGTTTGCATGTTTTCTTGGTACTTCTGTGTTTTTTTTTTTTACCAGCTTCTTCAGAACAAAGATTTGTGGGTTACACGGTGAGTCTAAATTGTTGCTTAATGTGTTGTTTAATTGCTTGTGTGTCTCTGTATGTTAGCCCTGTGGAGGAGTTGCGATGTGTTCATGGTGTACCTCCCCTCTGGACTCTGTGATCCTGAATTGGATCGGCAGTTAAGAAAACGGATTCATGTTTTCCATGAATCTGTGAATCCCACTCTGCTCTCTTGTTGCTTCTCATGGCAGTGTCACATTTCAGTATGTGATCATGTCAGCAGCAGCAGCCTCAGATGAAAAATTAAAAACTTTATTTGAGCAGTTTTATTATCTGATATGTAGGTGATGTTGAAAGACGAAATCCTAAAAGAATCTGTCACATTCTTTACCCTCAAAATCACATATAAATATATTTTTTCTTCATGCAGCTTCAAACCAGTCAGATCCTTGTCATTCTCCCTCTCAACTCACTTCTCAAATATAATCACTGAGTTGTGTTTAGAGCTGGTGGCCAACAGAGGGCGCAAATTGGTCATTATTCTAATGAATTTTGGTTAGGATGGGATTTTTATAACAGATTGCTGTAGCTGTAGCTTACCAAGTTTCACAGCTCTGTTTGGATGCACAGGGACAGCTCATGATGCTCTGACGACAACAGCAGTAGACTCAATAAAGACTGATATGACTAAAAGAGGAAATCTTCTTTCAGTTGCTCCCTTCAGGGGTCACCACAGTATAGCAGCAGAATATCTGCCTGGGGTTCAAGAGCTGGATTCTCTGCAGCAATGTCTCTGAAGTGAGAACAGTAGAGAGCTGCCTCAGGGGTTGAGAATTCATTATGATTGTTGGGGAGCATGTCACATTCAATGAGTGTGAGCAAGAGCAGACTGCAACTTATTCCACAATAAAACAAGTTGCTCTTCTCTCAGTCACCTCCAAAACTCCTGCACAAGTCTCAAGAATGTATGGAGAAGAGTTTTTGGTGATGAATGTTGCATATGGAGGGAGGTGTGGGTAAAGCTGAGTCGCCCTCCCTGCCATGATCAGTGACAGGGTCTGTGACAGTGCACGTTTTCCATGGTGCAGGACTGGCATGAAGAGTGGTGATATGTAAGTCACTGCCACTTTCTGCACAGTGAATATCTGCCTTACGTTGTTTTTAGCCCGATGGCTGAAGGAGGCACGGCATTGCAAACGTATCTGGTTCTGTTTCAGATAAGTCTTGCATTTTTCCAAAGACTTCTCTCAGAATGCTCTACATTTTTTAGTGCATGAGGCCTTTTGTGGATGAGACACTCCTTGTTGGGATCCCAGACTTCTTTTCTTTTGCCTTCACTCATGATTAACCACCTCCATCCTGTTGACAGACAGACGTTCTCGTTCTGATGTGACTCTCCAGATAATTTTCCCTTTTTTAAGGTCTCGATGGTTTGTGGAGCAAAGGACCTAAAGCTGGGGTTGTTTCTCATACTGGCTTTGTTTTTAATGAAGACAGCAAAAACGGATAAATGAGGGAATGTCATAAGATGCTCTAGGTTGTACCTTGTACCATGTGTCATCCACTTTTCCCGCAGCTGGAATGGAAGTTTATCACCTGTAGTATGAATTCCACATGCGGTACAAAGTAAAATAATCCCGGTATCTAGCCTTCACTCTTGGCAGTTTATTTTCAGACAAAGGTTCGCTAAATTTGCATAGTTATTTGTGATTCTGGGGATTTCCAAGGCTTTGGGAGAGCCATCACACTCTTGCAACCTCTCCCACTCTTTAGCAAGTCCATAAGATGGATTGTTGATGTGTAGCTTGGAAGTGTTTTGCATGTTGCGAGGATTCATCGCCCAACCATTTGGTCAACAGGTTGAGCTCCTCACTGGTTGTTAAGTATAAGACATCTTTGAGTTTTCTTGTGAGACAGCCTGAGGTGTCTCACAGGTGTCTCATGGTGGTGGGTGACACACTTTGGTGTCCTGGGATGTCTGAAGGACACCAAGATTCCCATGGGTTTGAGGCAGGGAGGTGTGTGGTGTGATACTGGGATCAGACGAGTCACCTGGCAGCCTGGGTTGAAAATGTGTGGAAGACACTGGCATGTCAGGAGATTTTGCATCTTCTTTTGGAATAGTTTTAAACCTATAGATTTGTTCTTTCACGTACACACTGGTACAGTGTGAGTTATTGTATGTCTGACAGAAATTTCCACTTATGTGTCCTGCCTCCATTTTACTTGCTGCAGCCTCATTGACATTGGCTTCAGCAAGGTCTGCTTAATTTTTTTAAAAAAAAAAAAAAGCTTTCATTTTATGGGCATTTTCATTTTGTGTAAAAGCAACCAACAGCAGAGACAAAGAAATTCTGGAGGATGACCAACTGCAGAGATGAGGAAACTGAAGACACAGACAGCTGGCAAGAAGTTGATGAGGATGATATAGGCAATGGCACATGTGCGGAAGACACAGGTGACTCAAAAGATGCTCCAAACTCTGAAGACATTACTGCCATAGACTCTGATGCAGATGGCAGAGAAGATGCAGATGACCTAGATTTAAACTCTGACAAAACTGGAGGAGGGGCTGCAACTTTCTGAGTGGACAGCCACTATGGCGAGGCTTGGGTTTGAGGCTGGGCCAAACAGCAACTTGCATTCTGGAGAGGGCCAAAGTTTCTACCTCACATTTGTTTGTGGCAGGCAGAGGACCCTAATGCAGGACCCAAAGGCAAGAGCTAAATCTATACTTCAACTTTATTATCAAACATAGAACATAAATCAGGGCTGGTCGAGAGCCAGCAGCACAAAACTATAAATTCACTTGAAACACGAACCTTGAGCTTAGACTTAAACTTGAGCATGAACTAGAACATTGACATGAACATGAACACAAGGGCACACAGGAGGGAACAGTCAATGACGAGGACATGACAAGAAACAAGGAAATGCAGACTATATACACAGAGGAATAATGGGGGAAGTGGAAACATCTGGGGAAAACAGAATACACTAATGAGACAAATGAAGCAAAAATAAACACAAAGCACACGGAACAAGGGACTGTCAAAATCAAACAGGAAGGGACCAAACATGACACAGTGCAGACTTGACATATAGGAAGGCTGGCACACAGAGGGAATCTAAACATATGTGTCCGTTTACACGCTTGAAACAACAGTAGTCACCACATCAATTAATTATAAATTGTCACAGAAACTGAGACACTGTTGGCCAGCATCTATCAGTACCTATAAAGTATATTTATGTGTGTTTGTGTCAACAAGACAAACCGAGAGCAGCCTGATTACAGAGAGATCTCTATGAGCCTTCTTTATATACAGTCATTTCTGTGTTAGCCATGCAGATTTTTGCTGCAGAGCAACAAATGCTCTTTAGATGTAGCAGGCACACAATGACTGCACCTATTGTGGCTGAATTGTGTGACAACGTACACACGAAATACACTCTCCTAATGCAAATGCATGGGACATTTCCCTACACTGATCTCCATAACACACTTGTATTCTACCGTGCAGATCCACCAGGTACTGGCTTGCAAAGGTCATGGCTGGAGTGCATGTGTGAAAACAACTTGAGACAAAAGTATTGTAAATTAAAAACTAACTTAAGACAGCTCTGTGTGTTACCTCATTCATTCTGCTCCCAGTGATTGCTTCAAACTTTAACAAACTTAGAGAGCCATGATTTCTGTGTACACCCAATAAGAAATAAGACAAAGACATATGACAATTTGTGAGGTGCATATTTGAGCGTTTTTCTCAAAGTAAGTTTTTAGTTTTCTCAATTAAATTCAGTGGATGTACAAAGTCTTAAGTAACTTAAGTGAGGGAGTGACATTAACCATTTTAGAGAGGCGACCAAAATACAGCTGAATAACTAGTGACAAATATACTGTGTACTGGTTTGTAAGGTCTCAAACGAGGCCAAGACATGCCTAATTTTCTGAAGATCAAATATGTTCAAATTGATGCAGAATGAATGAAACCATTAGGAGTTCACAAATATGCCAACCGTGAAAGACATGGCAGCACATTTTATAGCTACTATTGAAAAATAAAGGCAACCTTCCTCTGACATTACCCATCATGCATCACCTCCTCCGTCAAGGAAATAACAGATACAAAATATACAGTCTGTAATTATCTGCTGTAATGATTAATCTTCTCTGTGGTCTTCCTCTTTTCCAACCACCTGGCAGCTCCGTATTCAACATCCTTTGTCCAGTATATCCACAATCATTCCTCCGCACATGTCCAAATCATCTCAGCCTTGCCTCTCCAAATTTGTCTCAAATGCTCAACCTAAGCAGCCCCTCTGATTTAAACAGATTTTAACGTCTTCAACTCTGCCACCTCCAGCTCGGCCTCCTGTCCTTTTGTCAGTGCCACCATCTCCATACATTTTCTTAACCACTTGTTCAATTCAGTGCTGGGGCCTGTCCCGGGTATCAGGCAAAAGGCAGAATATTTTTTTATTTTGAAAAGCTGATCCCTAAACGAAACCCCAAAAACAGATTTCTTGTGAAGTGTCCTGTTTCCCCCCTAGAGTCAGGATCTGCTGTATGATTATGGTATCATTAAAAACGTGTGTTTACCATAATGAATGTGGCAACAGGTATCCTGGTAATTACTGAATAAATTACTTGAGGTATTAATATCACGCTGTGGGGCTTTAGGATTTACAGAATACACAGAGGTCTCTACCGCTGGGCAGCAACGCTGCATATATAGCAGCTGCTGTCAGGCTTCAGATATACACATCATTCCCCTCCACACTCCACGGCCCAGTGCTTCAATGAAATCTTGTAAACCATTGTCTTACTGCTCACGCTTACATCTACAATAAGACAAAGGAGCTGAGCAGCTGCCATTTTTATGCATCTTTTCACAGTTGTGACCAAAGTACGGCTGTAGCCTACACTTTATTTATTCATACAATAAATGTATTTTTATGAAAGAAATAAAGTGTAGTTCAAAATAAATAAAGAATTTTTTAAAGAAAAATCAGGAAACTTGCATGAACCCAGACAGCAAAATGACTCTGCCCCCGATCCGCCCCGGATGTGCCAATGACTTCAGTCACTTCCCAGCTCATCCGTTTTGGATCCGCTTATGTTGAATCCGTAGCGTGCCGTTCCGTGTTCGTTCGCAGATGCCGCCCGGATCGCTCTCTGTGGCTTGTCGTCAGCTGTCTGGACAGCTGTCAACAACAGCTGCTTATAAGCTAACATTATGCCAGCTAATTTTAGACTCCAGTGTCCCCACTTTCTCTCCGATCTTTCTGGTCACAGTATCACTTGGTATGAGTTTATTCTAAGTGCTGCAGCTCAGTGATGATGGATCCACCTCAAAGACAGTGTCACTAACAGAGGCTAACAGCAGCATAAAAACACCAGGGCTCACTGACTGAGGTCAGGATGTCCTCAGCAGCTCACCTCAGTATCAGCAGAGCTTCACTGACTTGTATTGAACTCCTTTTCCAAAGTTTTCCAGCCTCCTCCAGAGTAACATGATAGTTTCTCACTGGCACACTGACAGCTGCAGAAACTCTGCCATTTTTATTTAGTGAGCTTGTTGCAGCCCATCAGTGTGATGTTCACTGAACAATGACTTCAAAAAGGAAATGCTCATAAACTGTGTCAAAACCTTTATTGATCTAAAACACTTTAACTTAACAGTTCAGACATTCAGACGTCAGTTTTAGTCAATTAAGCTCAAAATCATTATTTACATGAACCAAACTAAGGAAAGCAGTCACTGTCTTCAGTTCATGTTTGGAGTTATAAACATCCTCATACATCCAGCCACCCCACAGAAAGAATGTAAATGTGTGGGAACCACTGAGAACTGAGTTTGACTCACCGAGTAAGAAACTGCTTCACCTTCTGTTTGCATCTCTGGAATTAAATCTCTGCTTCATCTGTGTCCTCCATCCACATCTGTTTGTGTCTGTGGAGCAGCAGTAACATCTTCTTGCACAGGGACAGCAGCACACCTCCTCCTGACTGCTGCAGGCTGAAGGCTTTAGGATGTGATCAGGGGCAGCCTGAGAAACACGACTCTGCATCTGTAATCACACACACACACACAGCAGCAGCACTTCAATGAAATTCCATTGAACACATCAGTTTATAGTGTTAGTGTCAGCAGCAGCCTTAAAGCATGAAGTGTGTCTGATGTAGGGCTGCAACCATCAATTATTTTATTATTTCAGTTATTCAAGGAATCTTTGCAGCCCTGGGCTAATTATAAGAATAGGTAAAAATGCCTAAAACCTTCCACCCATGTGTGGCCGACCTGGGTTATGGTGCATGAATGCTCCCTTTTTGTCTCTCCCTCTTGCTCGCTCGCTCGCTCTCGTCACATGACATCATACCACACCTGTGCTTGATTGTAAAGTGGCATCCACTTGGATAAAGGCAGGCACTTTGCGGGCCTTGTTATTCCTTGGCTGAGGACGAAGTATGTGCGGAATTAACAGAGCAGCCCTGTCGAATGTAATTCATCGTGTGACTTCAACAGGTAGGCACCGCTTTGAAACTACTGAGGGTGTGGGTGTGTGAGCGTTACTGACGTGCAGTTAATTGCAGTGTAGCCGCGGAACAGAAGCCTTGACTTTTAGCGCGACGTGTATCTGTGACTTTACCTCTCTGGTAAGTTACCTAATGGCAATATGCTGGCCCTGCAATGGTAATAGTTTCAGTATAATGGGTCATAAGGTAACTTGTTGTTTCTCTTTAGGATTCCTGGCTTTGTAAAACTGGATTATTTTATCCATGCCAGCAGTGATTTTTCCCCTTATTGCCAGCCTGCTGTTTTGCCTAGAGGCTTACTGTCTGGACGAAGGGTTCCTGTCTCGTCCGGAAGCGGATATTGTGACGCCTTGCTAACAAAGTATTATCCACCTGGATTAAGTATATCGCCACTGGTCAATGCATCATACTGGAACTGACTGTGATGCCGTGGTGTTATAGATACTAGCTTGGCATCCTCCTGAATTGTGATTTTGGTTTTATGTTCAGGTTTTAAGTGCTTTTCTTCTTAACCTTCACTGTGATTATTTTTTTATATTCAGTATTTTAGAATGTGTTTTTTAAAAAATTATTTTTAGTTTCTGCTGCTAAATTGTGATAAGGTTCTCATTTGTGATTATTGCACCTCATTGTGAGCATTTTTATTGGTTTTTAATTATTTTCCTTCTTCTTTTGTGTCTGTAAGCGTAAGTGGAGACTGACGAGCCAGTAGCAGTGTGGGCCCTTCTTGGTGGTGGGGTTTTGTCTAGCTTGTGGTCACATTCCTGTACAGCACTTGGGGAGAGATTGCTGTGTTGTGTGTATTGTCGTGATTATTTTTGGTTTTCTTTGTTGTTGAGGTCCCCTGCTACTGGTAAGTCCAGTTTGGTTTTATTTGCTGTATTTATTTTGAGGGTGCATGAGCACCATCGCTGTAGCAGCCTTATTTTTAATTTTATCAATAAACAATTATATTTCCAGAACCATATCTCTGTTACCTGTCAAATTTCGAACCTGTGCATTTAAGGTATTCTCTTAGAGCTACAATAAAAACCCAAATTAATATATTCCAGAGGGTGAAATTCCCTCTGGTGGCGTTGTCGGAACAACTAATTAAAATACCAAAAAGGCCTTGACCACATCATCACACATGCATAAATATAAGAATTAAAAATGTGCTTATTTAATAATTTGCCACAAAAGGATCTGTGTGTTTGAGGTCTTATTAGATGTCAGTAAAATGTGGAACCACTGAACTTGATAATCCTGCACTGCTGTGAAAACCCTGCAAAGCTGTCGCAGCTAAAAGTTGATTTTTTTCTTCCATAATAACGAGTGTAATATAAAAATGAGTCAGTCACCATAAAGCGCTGTGTGGAAGGCAGGAACTGGACCCTAATGCAGACTCATGATCAAGACTGAACTTAGAAACATGCAGCTTTATATGCTGCTAAACTCAGAGAAGGCCTCCACCCATTCTTTGCTGACACCACAAAGAACTGAAGACAGACGATATAAATGCAGACATATATACGTCGACGCTGCATCGAGCACTGATGTCAACATCCCCTCCATATTGGATAATACACTTAATACATAATAATTTACATTTAATACTTAATGTTACATTTTATTTATGAAGCACTTTACAAACGTTGGAAACAGCTCTTTGTTTGACTTTTTAACCATAAAATTTTATTCTATGCAATAAAACATGGATCTATAATTTTAGTATACAGTTTCATTGTTAAAAGAAAATAAAGTAGATCAGTGTCTACTGCAGTGTTTTAGTTTAATTTGTAATCTTTGTTCATATTTTGTGTTAAAGATTTTCATTAATAATATTTAAATTGCTAAAAATCAGTGAATATAAAAATGTTTTTTTTAAATTCATAAACCTGCAGATGTCATATCTCCATGTCAGGATCTGGTTATTGTAGACATTTATCATCACAGTAACAGCGTTACAAACAGCTGTAAACACTCATAAAAACATTAGAAATACAGACGCTGGTTTGCTGCTGCACCCTAACATACGTGGATTATTGAACATTTATGATTATCAGAGAAAGTGCATGTTTGAATGTGGGAGTGAAACGCATTAACTTACAGAACTTTGTAGAAAGGCGCTTTATGAAGTTCAGTCCATTTACTTGGATTAGTTTACAGCGCAGATCTGCCACATCCAACATACGCGCTGACGTGTCACAGCAACAGGCCGCCCCGCTCAGTGCGGCGTCTGCATATGTATGTCTATGAATATAAAGACAAGAGGCAGCGAGAGGAAACTAAGAATTAAAGAGAGACAGCAGAACTGAAAGAGCAGAGCAGAAACAGTCAGTCTGGTGACAGCGTTGCTCTGTGGCTGCAGACTCTTTTAAACATGACTCACACAGGAGGAACGTCTTCCATCCATCCAGCTGATTTTTCCCACATTCTTCCCGCTCTAACTGATCTTCCTCCAACATCTTCACAGAAATGGAGCCAGGATGGAGGAAATCTATAGTGGAGAGCAGAGAGGGAGAACAAACTTCCAATCAGTATCATACAACACCTACAGTAATGCATAAGTTATATTACATACGCACAAGTGTGTGTTCCTATTGATGAAGCTACCAAGCACCGTTGGTCCGGTGTGAAAACTTTGGCTAGCTAAATAAATGAAAAACAAGCCAACAA
The DNA here is from genome assembly GCA_024447675.2 of Pterophyllum scalare. Taxonomy (NCBI): domain Eukaryota; kingdom Metazoa; phylum Chordata; class Actinopteri; order Cichliformes; family Cichlidae; genus Pterophyllum; species Pterophyllum scalare. The sequence continues at coordinate 17,866 of JAMQGT020014586.1, read as the reverse complement.
TAATCATGCAGGAAAAAATGCAGTGAGGTTCTTTATGATTCTGTATCATTATTATTGTTAATTTCCTCAAATAAATGTCCAAAACATAAATGTGCTGACTCAGCAACACTCTAATTAGTGTGTGTCAGATGTGAGATTGGCAGTAAAATGTGCTGACCGACTCTGACTGATATCTGCCTGCTTTTTTATATATTTTAAAAAGCTTCATTTGCTCAAGCATGAAATACATTTCTGTTTGTCAAATGGTCAGAAAGACACAAGCGAGGTAACACAGACTCACTGCCCTCACTACAGGCAGCTCCTCTTTAAGATTAGTGAACACACGAGCAACAACACCTTTAAACTTAAACAATAACAATGATGATGACCCCTGTGGCTCACAGCTGACCTGGTATCAAAGCTCCTCCTCCTTTCTGGCTCCTCCACGGTCACATCCACCTGCATGAGCACATGACATCAGAAGAGACACCACAACAGAGTGTTAGTGCTGTATAGTTAACTCATAATTCATATTTTACAGGTGCATTAGTTGTTAAGATAGATTCCAGATGTTACACAGACCCTGTTCACACAACATCTGAACAAAGAGTCACTGAAGCAAAGTTCAGATTGTATTGACCTTCAATTAGGCAGCGTGCAGAGATGAGACCGCCTGAATAAGATCGACAGTGAGCTGCAGGCTGCAACACAACATAGAGGTACAATATTACTAAAGATGATTCACCTGAAAGAAACTGATGACATTTCTATGTCCTAGAGTCCGTTCAGATCAACATCCAGATTCTGCTCCATTGTGTTCTTTAACTCTGGGAAATGATCAGAACACATGTGTACAGACAGGAGCATTCAGCAACAAGGAAGGAAAAGCTGGATCATGGATGAGCTCAAGGTCAGTTAATATAAGGAGCTGCTGAATTTAAGTAAAATTAAAAAAGATCATTTATGATCTTTTGCAGATCATACCTCAGTCTCAGCCTTCACAGATCAAACATGTCTCAGTGTGATAAAGCATTCAGAAGATGATTATGCCCCCTCCCTCTTTCTTTATCTATCTGACAGATGCTCCAAGATTTTAATTTAGAGGACAGAAGCAGGCTGTGCTAGCTTACCTTTACCTGCAGTCAGTCCTGGAAAGGGTCAATAAAATCATTCATGTGCTCGGCCCGGTATAAAATAAACTAACGAGACACCCACCTAAACTGCCCCAGTGAAATAAATCCTCCGAGGGGCTTTCTGAACTTTTAAACTCAGAGCTTCCATCTATGGTGGCTAATATGATTGGTAGCTAATGTGCTATAAGCTAACTCCACCGCCACAATCTCAAATTTCTGAATAAAAACAACAAATAAAGCAGTTACCTTCATTATCTCCTACCAGGACAAGTTTACTGAACTGGTAAGGCCATGAATGAAGCACATTTAACAGAACAGTTTACAGTTATTACCTTAGAGAAGGCTGCCTCCACTCCCTGCTTTCTGTGTGAGAGCAGCCGGTAACTTTAAAAAAAAAAAAGGCCTGTTTGCTGAAGGGGCTCCGCCCTGGGCTCTGAGCAGAGCTGCTGTCTGTGAGCCGCTGGGTCCTATTTGGAGGGCCAGAACTGCGAAACAGCCTGGGCGGATTAGCTGACTTGAGGGCGGTCAACCCAGCGAGGAATCCCCTGTTGAACTCCGTCCTTTTTGTTCCCTGTTCCCAACAGCGACATCTCAATGGAATCAAGTAGAGGAATATACAAACCCATCAGGGTATGAGAGAGTTTTTGTTTCTACTGCATCTAAACCATTTAAAGAGGTTGATGTTGTTTTAGAAGTTAAACTGAGAATCAAATTGAGTAACTTCTAATTTCTATGGCAGGTGTTGTTTGGCACACCCATTTATGAGACAGCTCTGAACACCTGCTGGAATCTTAATGGCTACAAGACTCAGGTTTGAATCACTGTCCATGCAAGCCAAAACTGACATAAAATATGTTCAATTCTGCAAAACAGTGTGGTCATGATAAAATATCTACTTTTAATTTTAGATTGCCATAATGATGGAGTTTTTAAGACTTCAGCAGAAAAATCTGATTCCATCTCAGATCACTGTTGAGGACATGAGTGACATTTTAGTTGAGGAGAGCAAGAAGACGGTCAGAGCAGTGAGTTACTGAGACACCTACAGATCATGCAACTCACAGCTGAAAGTCTGTTTGTAATGAAGTGTAAATGCTGAGATAAAACCTGTTTTGTTTCCTTTGAAGGCTCTGGGAGTATAAATTGGAGGCTATGGAGGACACAGAGGCCAAACCTCTTCTGAAACTGGTAAGACTAGAAAGCTGATGAGACTTGTATTGATTTGTAGATTTATTTTTCCCACTATATTCACAAAAGCTCAAAACAAAAGTGCACTTCATGTGTTTTTTGTTCCAGGTGTGGGCAGTAAACATAATAAAAAGAGATGTTGAGTTTGAAGCCCTGATGCTCCTCAAATTTCCAGAGGCCACACCTCCTACATTTCAGTGAGTCACATTTGACAATCAACAGTTCAACTACCATGTTTCACTATTTCTGGGTTTAAAACAACACGTATAACCTTAATCTACAGAACACCTAAACTCCTCAGCCTGGCCAAAAATTACATCGAGATCCTCAAAGAGAGGCAGCATGAACCACAGTCCGCCAGACTGCTGACCGCAGAGGAAGTGGTCATAGAGGTAGTTCCACGAGTCCTGCAGGGCTTCTGGCAGCTTCCTCCCGAACCTCTCTTAAACATGGCATCCCGCAGTCTGAGCACACTCTGCACCAGTCTTACAAAGGCAACGTTGGATAAGGTTTCCAAGACTATAAGAGCAATGGAAAGTCAGGCCATCGTCTCCTGTTACATCAGAGATGACATGGTCCAAACCATCTTGAAAGAAACCAGAGAGCAATTCCCACCTGACATTCTGCTCAACAGCATTTCGAACTTTGCACCAGTGCTGCTCACAACGATTGCTGTTGTAGCAAAGAAACACATTTGTAAGCTTTTTGAGGAATCCCCTGCTGAAACTCCACCCTCCTCTGAGGTTCAGCCCAGTGAGGAACCCCCTGCTGAAACTCCGCCCTCCTCTGAGGTTCAGCCCAGTGAGGAACCCCCTGCTGAAACTCCGCCCTCCTCTGAGGTTCAGCCCAGTGAGGAACCCCCTGCTGAATCTCCGCCCTCCTCTGAGGTTCAGCCCAGTGAGGAACCCCCTGCTGAATCTCCGCCCTCCTCTGAGGTTCAGCCCAGTGAGGAACCCTCTTCTGAACATCAGCCAGTCTGCCAAACCTAAAATGAAAAAGAAGAAAAAAAAATTTTTTTTTCCAGACACTCGTCAGAATTCTGTGCTGCTGTTGTTTACGTCCCACAGCAACTGACTGAGCCCATTTTCAAAGTCCATCACTGTCTGGGGTTCAGCCCAATGAAGAATTGCTTTCTGAATGTCTGCCAATGTCTGAGGTTCAGATTTGAATTAAATTAAACTGAACTGAACTGGATTGCATTGAATTTATTTAATGTTAACATTGCTTCACATCTGCTACACTGGAAATTCTTTGCTATGTTAGTGTCCAGAATTAAATTCTGTTCATAGCAGGACATCAGTATATTCATCAGGACTGAGGAACATGAGTAAAAGCAGCATTTACACTGCAAAGCTGATAACCATAAATGTCTTCCAGCATTTCCAGATGTGTTTTACAGTGGTTCATTTAGGAACAGAGCTGTATCAGACTAGCATAAAATTATCAGCATGAAGGGATGCATGGAAAAAAATGCCCATTTAGATAAAGACCCTTGTTGTATAACTTCAAAGTTTCACTCATCAATTGTTACTTATAGTACAGTATGTGCAAAACAGATGCATGTGCAAAAAAGTCTGTTATGGAGTCACAAAATATTTTTGTGAATTTATTATTTAATCCAAAGTTCAACACACAAATTTAATCTCACTAGAGGAGAGCTAGTGGTAGCATGTGTAGCAGCTGATCTCCTATCAATCCCAATCAGAAACTGGAGGTTTAACCAGAAAAGGCTGCTGGCTTCTCAGCTTTTCAAGCCCCAGTCATTGTTTTTCAGGAGCTGGGCTTGGCCCCTTAGTTCCAGTTAAAAAAACTCTTAATGCTTCAGCTCACCAGGACATTTTGGACAATTTCATGCTCCCAACTTTGTGGGAACAGTTTGGGGATGACCCCTTCCTGTTCCAACATGACTGCATACAAGTGAACAAAGCAGGTCCATAAAGACATGGATGAGTGAGTTTGGTGTGGAAGAACTTGACTGACCTTCACAGCATCCTGACCTCAACCTGATAGATCACCTTTAAGATGAATAAGAGTGGACACTGCAAGCCAGGCCATTCATATTCAACACGAGAGTTTCACCTCACAAATGTGCTTCTGGAAGAATGGTCAAAAATTTCCATGAACACTCCTAAACCTTGTGGAAAACCTTCCCAGAAGAGTTGAAGCCATTATAGCTGCAATGAGTGTGCCAACATCATATTAAACTCTATGGATTAAGAATGGGATGTCACTCAAGGTCTTTGCTTGGATTCAAAAGCCTAATCAGTGCATGATGGGTAACGGGGAAGAGCAGCTATTCCGAATATTCACGCTCTCTGACACACACACACATTATACCAACGAAGGAAACACTTTGGAAATCTTGAGCAGTGACTTTCCTCCATATTCTGGATTTGTTCTAAACCCCTAACAGATGAAAGCGTCAGTATATTTTGTAGCACATCTGTTAGGGGTTTAGAACAAAGAGATACACATGTTACTTGAGAATACCTTTCTGGTTTTCAGGTTTAAAAAAATCTTTAAAAATTGTGACATCAGAGTAAAACCTGGTTCATTGACCTTTCTCTGCTGATTTCATATTTTGATCTCATGATTTGAACCACTTGTTCAAACCAGAGTCAAAGGAAAAGATGTGCAATGTAGGCAGTGCTGTTCATCTACCTACTACTGAAGTGGATGGTGCTGGTTCGAGTCCCGACTGGTCGTCTTCTATCTCATGTCTTTTCAAAATTCTTACTGAATTAAAACAAATCAATTTTATGTTTTATTGAATTCTCTCCCAACTGAATTGTTGGGTCAAATGAGAGTTGTGTTACACGCTTTGTGTTACAGTTTAAATTTGGCACAAAGAGCCACAGAGATGAAGCAACAAGAGCTGACTCAGGCAGAAATCTAAAATCCTGTAATTTAGACGAAGAATTAACTGCAGTTTGTTAAATGTGTCAGATGTTTGCTGTGAGGAAACAAATGAAGGTGACACCAATCTTAGATGTGTGCAACATTTTCTGTTTAGATTCATGCTCATCTTTGTCTGACTAATATTCATTTAAGATGATTTATAATATTTGTGTTCCTCATTATTTTTATTCCTCACTGTTTTATAAACTCACTGACCGCTGATCAGTCATGTTGCCCACAACATCCTGAACATGTTTAGTTATTTCCATCGTTCATGTTGTTTTATTCTTTTATATGTTGGTTTTTGTGAGTCTAACAGTGGTGGGTGTTGTTCTTGTGTCTGGATGTTAAAGTTACGCACAGAGTAAATATGATTTATTAAAAGTTATTTATAATTTGAGGTTTCAGAGGTGAAAGCTGGTCATTTCTTGGGCCGTTCATGGTTGGACTGGTTTGTGGAAGTTCACTGATTGTTGCTGTGCTGTATGTGCTGCTGCACAAGGATAAAAGGTGAGACCGTTACATGTTGATAACTTACTGAAAACAGTTTCTGCTGATTTAAAGTGATTCTCAGACATGTTTTCTTCCTTTTCTGACAGATCCATGCAGTCACAGGTTTGTAACACTGTCTTTGTCCATTTGTATACACAATGATTTGATACATGTGCTTTATTACATTTACAGTCCATGTTTCAGCTTCATGCAGTCTCCAAACATCAATCAAGGCTCTGCTATGCCCAAAACAGCCAACCACAGTGAAACTCAAGTTTACTCCTCTCTTCTCCACGGTCAGCCCCAAAATGAAAACTTTACAACTATTAACACTCAGTTAGTGCTCAAGATACAGACACACAAAAACCCAACAAGAGGAAATAAATTTGACTTTATTTCTTCTTTTTCGCTGTCCTGTAGGAGATCTTTGTGTCTATGAATCAAACACTCTGGAAACACTCAAAGTGGTACAGAGAGGAGTAAGTAATGAAATATGACCCATAATTATTGGATTGTTCTTGTGATTTTAGAGGAAAGAGTGTGTGTGTTATTAAATCAGTGATGCTTTGATCTTAACAGGGAGCCATGATGCTGCAGAGGAGAGCTCTGACTGCAATGATGTGAATCCTGAATCAGCCTCAGGTACAACTGTACAAATGTAACATTACAGCCACTGGAGAGTTAGAGAGCTTTAGACGCACACATCCTAAATATGATGAAGCTGAATATGGCATTGATCCTCAGCTTTAACTGGGAATGTCACTGATGATGTCAAAGTTATTGATAATATTTAGGAAAGAAAACAAAACAACAATAAAAAACTGTCAGAGGTTAAAAAGCAGCGTCACGTCTTCAGCTACTGTAAATGTTCTGCATACAGTATGATGCTGATTTCACATCAGGCCACTGAGAGGAACAGTGTCGCCTTTTTGCCTTTATTCTATCTGCTGATCTGTTGTACTCGATCTCTTTAGTTTAGACAGTTTTCTGCCGGGTTGTTGTGTTGTGCGTTTGGTATAAAATAATGTGCAGACACTTCCATTCAGTCATCATGATACAGTAAGATTATCCTGATTTTACAGAGCAGTCACATCTTCACCATGATAATGAAATGTGTGGATGACCAAAAAACGTGAGCAGCTCTATAGAAGTAAATATATAATTAATCATTTATTATAGAAATCTTCATAGATGCTGAACTTGGATTTTTATTGCACTGTCATTTTGTATTTTGTCACAGTTCAATAAAGTGAATTGAAATGAATCTTTGCTGAAATTTATTGTTGAGTGTGTTTTGTTAAATCGCTCTGAAGTGACTACAAATGCAAAGTTCAGTTTTCTTTTCCAACAAAGGATTTTAACACTCGAACCTGCAGAGCAGGCAGAGTGTGACTGAACCAGGCGGGTTGCTGGATGTGCAACCGTAGCTGAACTGAGCAGAGTCCAGAGTGTGGAGAACTAATCTGAGCAAATAGAGTGAAATCCAGATCAGACAGTTTCAGGCCTGAGGAGCTGAATGACTGAGGCAGAGCAGAGAGGACGCTGAACGAGAGGCTGCAGGTCCACTGAGCGGAGGCAAATGTGGATGGTGTGAGAAACTTTCACTGCTGGACTTTTACAATAATTCATGGATTAAAACGTGTTTCTTTGTTGTAGTGAACTATGAGCTTAGTTTAGAAATATTAGCAATGAGTTGTTCAGTCTGTTTCACAGTGAGGCTGTTTTTATACTTTTTTAAAAATAAATAAAATAAATAATACCACATACACTTAAAATGAGAAAACTTTGTTGCTATTGTTGCAGGACGGGGTCAAAATGAGCCTCCTGGCAGTTCTAGTGTTAAACCTGAAGAGCAGTTATTCCCAAACTGTGGGCTGGGGCCTCCCGGTGGGCCGCAAAGGTACTGCATGTGGTAGTAGTACCAGAAATTCAGTTTGACATTATTCTCAAGTATATGCAACTATTGTGAACTTTCTGAGAGGCTATGGTGGATGCGTTCTGTTATGTTTATGCTGCAGAAAGGACTTCCTCTTTGTTCTGGTACAAAAATCACAGCAGACAGTCGTCAGTCAGTTCTGCAACTGCAACGTTCAGTTCTGGTAGCAAAGGTTACAACAATTACAGTCTTTACTGTTACAAAACATTCGAGCCAGAAGCAGCTCCAAAGCACCTAACTGGGTAAATCATATAAGCTTATGCTAACAAAACGCCTATAACTTCCAGTTTACATGTCAGCATTCCTTATGGTGAGATTGCATATTAACAATTACTGCTGAGAGAATGTTTTCACTATTAAACACACAGAAGATGACAATAGCATTTCTCTTGCACCTCCCTCCAGTTTGGGATTATTGTCCTTTGCTGAGGCACTTATTCTGCAGGGATGAGAAACCTAGCAGTTGCATTATTGGTACACCAGGTGGCTCCAACTATTCACATGTACATCAATTTTGAGGATTCATGATATTTTTTTTAACTCTTTAATGCATAGTTACATATTATAAATACATATAAATGTATTTATTTATATAAAAAGTGAGAAAGTGCTCAAAAATAAACCACTGACATCTTTAAAGAATAATGCTCCTCAAATAAATTGTTTTTTTCCTCTATAAGAAAATACTCACAGCTGTGCAAGATACAGAGCAAAAATAGTAAATCCATAGACATATGCACTGATACATTTTCATTACGGAGTAATGTGAAGCAATGATAGAAGATAAAACTGCAAGCATGACAATAGAGAAAAATTTTTTTGTTCTTCTGAGCAGTCTGCAATCCCTACATGTGTGTAAAAGGCCATTGCTGGTTACTCTCTATTCTCCCTCAGGTTTATTTTGATCTTCTAAAAAAAAAACCTCTGTGCCACCAAGCAAAAAGGAAATGCAGCCTGTGGTTTCAGCCAAAAGTCTTCCTTTTGGCTTATATCTGGTTTGACGTTATCAGCACAAAGCAGAGGGTAAACAAGAACACAGACAAAGAGCACAGCGGGAATTTCACTTTGCTCTCTGTTTGTATGGCACATTTTTATATGATCTGCCTGTACTGGAATAGTAATAATAATTATCACTGCTACAGTTAAGTATGCATGACCCTGTGTGAAAACAGGTTAAAAATAGAGTCATTGTGGTGATGACACATGTTGGACCACAGTAAAAAAAAGACTTTGTTAGCATGAAGAGAAATTGTGAAAAGTTGTTTTCTCACACTCAGAACCAGCTGTCTTTAAAAGTTCATGTTCTAGCCAGTGGTTGATCGCCCGGTGTTGCGAACAACCAACACAGAGGTTTTTTGGTTTTTTTTTATAGCAGCGGGTGGTTTCCAGGGGGTCCCTGACAGGTCTGCAGGCCTGTGAGACTGCAACATCATTTTCCCAGCAACCTCCATCAACCACTTTTTTCCTCACGACCAGTGGTTACCAGATGGTTGCAGACCAGTCTCTCTTTATTCACTTGATCCTACATTGTCACCATGATTGTCACACATCCAAAGTGGTGGACAAGTTAATGTCACATTGTTAGTGGTCACATGTCTGCAAAACCTCAGTACAGTCAGGCTTCAACTATAGGAGTCACTCTGGCCATTAAGAACAATGCTGGCTTGAATAAATCACTATTGATCCATTTGAGCTGTGAGGATTGTTAACATCATGGAAAACTGTTTTGTTGTATCAAGTTTATGTAAAGAAATCAAAGTGCATCATTGTACACCATTTAAAATCCAGCAAGTTATTTCTTATTCCAAACTGCTGATGAATTGACTCACAGACTCACGTCTTCAGTTCAACTCAAACAACATGAGGGTTGCTGTGAACAAAAGACACACGTGTAATGGAAAATATCGTGTGAATATTTCTGTGTGGTCTAACTGTAGGTGACCACTTAGCTGCAGGCTTATCTGTACATCTCTGAACTTTAAAGATAACAACAATGAACTCATTGTCTTTTCATCAGTCTGCAGAACTAAAAGGAGGAAGAACTGAAGCTGAATGTGCGCTGCCTTCCAGGTAACATGTTTTAGTCCTGATGGCTGACAGCAGATCAGCTTGTTCTCACACTGCTGCAAACATGAAAAATACTAAACATGCATTTCTTCATGGTGTCCAGTCACTTTATTAAACAGCTTGTCACAAACTGTCCTCTAATTACTAGATTAGCTATTTATAATTATTCAAGTGAAAAAAACGATCATCTTCTGCAGAGAAACTTGATGTCTTCTACAAACTCAATAGTTTATTGCTCTAAATCGTTATTATAAAGCCATTTGATATCCAAGAGGTTACACATAAGTCCTGGTATCTGTCCTGTTTTTGAGCTTTTACAACCAATTTACTAATTATTTTGTTCAAGACCGGATTCCAGTCGGTCCCTCCCATCTGGAACCAATGACCGTCTGTAACAGTGAGCTTACACTCTCAAAAACACAGAAGACAATGAACAGCACCAGGAGGCAGGGAGGAACAAACAAAACACAATAAAATATGACCTGGGTCAGAATAGGTGCTGTAGAGAGACCCAAACAGCTGAAATGGCATGAAATGTTGGGCAAATCTGGACCCAGCACTGTGTGACTCATATGGGCCCCAATGGGGCCGCCTATAGAGTGAGTTGCCCACACTAAGCAGAGAGGGGCCCATAGTGGGGCTCTGTGGGGTAAAACTACTATGGGACCTGCATGGGCTAAACCACAGGGGGGGGGGGAGTCAAGGTTTTCCATAGGCAAGCTCACTGTTGGGCTTGTTGACCCCAGAAACTCCACTTATTGTCCCAAAAGAGTCAGATCATCTTTATAATTTATTTATTTACAGTTAGTCAGACACTAAAGCTGTGGTTTGCTTTAGTTGCCATCAAATAATAAAAGTGACTTTGAATTTTAAATGTTGTCTTTAGTTTCAGTTCAACCACACAGTGAGTCTCTTCCTGTGTTTGGGGTCACGACCAAACTTAAAGCCAGATCTCCACCACAGGGTGAGAACATTAACAGATCTGTGCTGAGGTCAAAGGAGCCTCTTCACTACAGCACTGCATGATAATATGTGCATTTGTTATTCACACAAAGTGACACACTTGGAGCTCATCTGTGGGTCAGAGTGCAGCAGGGCTGGACGTGAGGATGAAACACATTTTCCTCTGCATGACGGGGTTATTCAGTAAGTCCACTTCTGACTCTCTTTGTTTCAGCAGCACCGATTAACAGCATTTTCCCTCCATTGTGAGAATGACAGCGTATCACTGCTTTAACCTGCTTCTCTGAGAACTTCAGGCATACTTGTGATCCTCAGGATGAAACTAAATGCTGGCTGCTGCTACAGGGTGTACTCTGCCTCTCACCCTATGTCAGCTGGGATAGGCCCCAACCCCCCTTGTGACCCTGAAGAGGATGGATGGATGGAACATGGATATTTCCCTAACTTAGTTGGGGCTTATGGCAGTCGACCACTAGATGACACTATTAGTCATAATCAAAATCCAAGGAAAAACTTAATAAACATGACAGATAACATGATAGATAAATAGAGCAAACAAAATGAACATTTAGAAAAAATCAAATGTATAAAAAGAATTATATCTGATGGTATTTGAACCTTATCAGGTTATCAGGCTGATTAGAGGCTGAAATGACAACCCTGAATTATAAATCTTGTTTAAATATCTAAAGTTTGGTTTGACCCTCCCTGCATGTTTCCAGATGTTCATTCAGCAGCGTCTCTCACAGTGAGTCCTGACAGAGTGCAACACTTCACCTCTGACCCTGTCTCACTGACCTGTGAGGGAAACTCTGCTGAGTGGAGAGTGAAGAAGTTCTCTGAAAAAGGCTTCCTGTCACTCTGCTGTGACTGTCAGAAACTGAGTGGGTCCTCCTATGAGCTCCACAGCCTACAGCAGGGTGTTACAGTGTACTGGTGTGAGTCTGCATCAGGAGAGTTCAGCAATGCAGTCAGCATCACTGTACGAGGTTGGTTTTCATTAGGTTACTCTTTTCAGATTAAACACAATTTTTAAAATGCCATTGTGTTGTTTAACATATCAGAGCTACGGCCCTGCATCATTTTCTGAGCAAAAGTAATTCTGATCACACGACTACATCACACATCATGTAAGGCTTTGAGAGCAGTAAGGGAGTGCGTTCTTAGTTTTACACACACTGATTCAGAATTTCAACTTCACTTTTCCTAAATTAATAATGAAACAGGAATGACTGTATATAAAAAGAATACAAATGTTCTCATCACTGGAATAGGTATTTTATTAGAAACTATTTATTTATTTATTTTTACAGTTGTCTATAACATTTGTTTTGTGAGTCTCTAGAAGTGGTGATATCAGTGTTTCTCGATGTGGCCTACAGTTACACATCAGTTACAGTTGATTCAAAGTCTGAGTTTATCTGATCTACTTGGACTTCCTGCTTCTTGATTCGGTGGTCTGATCTGAGCTGAAATTTTAGGTCTTGGATCTGAAATCAGTTCATTTGTCGCGCCGTTCATCATCGGTCTCATTAGTGGAATTATTCTTGTGCTGCTGCTGATGTGTTGCTGCAGGAAGATGAAGGGTGAGACCTTTTCTGACTGATGTGACTCAATTTGATGTGACAGTTCAAAGTAAACTAATTACAAACCAGTGTAACAATAACTGTGTGTTGTTGTTTTTTTTTTTTACAGATCGTTTTAGTAACAGGTTGGTGCAACAGTTTCTTTCATTTTAAATACAACATGATAATAAAAGTATCCCTGATCATATTTACACTGTTTTTCCAACATGTTTTAGTCTCACTCAGCCTCCGAACTTCAATCACAGCTCTCCTGCACAACAAACAGACCACAATGAGACTCACGTTTACTCCACTCTTCTTCATGGTCAGCATCAGGCATTATTACCTGGGTGTCTTTATTATTAACACCAAGTTTGTAGTGAATAAACAGGCATCTTTGAAAAAAACTAATGAAGTAATGTCTCTTATTTTCTCTGTCCTGTAGATGATTTTTCAGTTTATGAATCAATCAGATTCTCTGGAAACTTTGGAAGAGGTGAAGCAAAAACTCTGATAGCAACAGAGCTGATGTAATGATTTTATCTGAATGATCAGACTTCATGGTGTTATTTCAGGAGGATCAGCAGATGCATACAGAGATGTTCTTCAGCTTAAAGCCATTGATAAGAGCAGTGAGTATAGAAAATATAAAGCATTCATAATTTGTCATCATGTTACTGTAACTCCTCATCTGTAATTACAGATAAAACAGAGCCCTATTTTTAATTAGATGTACTGACACTATCATCTTATCAGGGAGACGTGACGCAGAGGAGAGCTCTGACTACGATGGAGTGAACCCTGAATCAGCCTCAGGTACAAATCTTAATACTTCACAAGATCATTAGTAATCAAAGTACTTTTACAGAGAAATAAATCACATCATTCTTACAATAACACACTTTCAGAGCTTTGCTGGTTTAGCCTCGTAATAAAATAACAGGCCTCTTAAATTTCAAACACACATGCATCTAGAATCAGGAAAAGCTCTGATAACAACAAAGCTGTTTGAGAAGTTTCATATAAAAGGTCCCAAAGCAGACTCACAGCCTCAGTGCCATCACGTCTTTCTGTTTCTGTTTTTACTTTGCGTTTTGTTTCAGATCCATAAGAGGAAGTGGACATTAACTGTTGGAAGACTTCAATTATCAAATAATCAGGCTGGCTCTATCAGCTCTTGTAGTAAGGGTTTAATCCTTGCAAGAGGAGCAGTCGCTCTCAGCTCAGGCATCAGCGAATGCACGCCGGGCCGTCCCAGCAAGTCACTCTTTATGCAAATAGAAATCATACAATAAACCTGCCAAGCCTGAGAGCCAAAGACAAGAAACAGGCTCCGTGACTTCCCACGGGACTGGAATGTGATGATGATGTCTCTGAAATTCCCATCTCTGGAAAGGCCATGGAGATGGGAAGAACTTAAAGTGGTTTACAGCTCACCAGTCCCTGTCTCCAACAGATTCTGCTTATGCTGAGTACAAAACCTCTCCTGAGAAGTCATACAAAGGGTTCCTCCTTACACAGACACATCTTTGTCCATATAACAACTTGTACAACAATTCATAAAAGCATGAAAATTATAATTAGCACAGCAACTATTTCTCTAACATTAGCAAAAGGAGAAACTCACAGGCAAGCACATGAATATATAAATCAGCTTTAAGCATATTTGATGGCATTTCTGTAACTGCAGTGAGCATTTGGACTGATAAACCTCTACTTTTGCATTAAATGCTTATTATGCATATTTCTGCTGCAGTAACTGTAGATTTGATGGTGTGGACCATATGCATACAGTATGCGTGTATAAATATGTATGGATAGTATGTACATATGCTTCCCTGTGGTGTTTCATTCACTGATTGCTGTAATTTTTCTTCATATGAGGCCGACTTTACATCAGGACAGTGTTTCTTTTGTTTCACTCTGACTTGTTATCTCTTCTGTAAGGATCGGCCAGCATGCTTTAGAGATTTTTCCTCTGATTGGACTTGGGGATACCTGGTTTCTGGGCAGCCATTCGGGCCTTAGTAAGGGTGCCTGTGAGGGATGCAGAAACAGTACAAACTCGATCAGACTCAGTGGAGCTGAATCGAAGTGGATTAGATCTGGAGGAGTGTTTGAGTGTCTGTTTCTGTGCGGCAGAGTAGAACCAAAAATTCGGATGATTGGATTTTTCGCCTGAGAGGTAACCAGGAAACTTTAAGGTCTGTCAGCAATAGTTGTGACGGCGTGAACCAAAACAATTGCAGTGTTTGGAATTTGGCTCCCAGACGGCCTTGGATGGCTGTCTATCTAAATCGTCTCCTGGAGATGTTATGCAAACAGATGTTCTACACCGTTGTGACCTGTGTGAATTTGTATCCTGGCGACCAAGGCTGACTATACCATCTTATCATGAATGTTTTCATGAACTGCGAGCCGAGGAAGCTGGCTTGCCACCATAGTATCACTGGCTCACTCGTCTCTGCTGGCACAGCCCTTCCCCTGACCACCCCAGTGCTCTCCAGGTGTTAAATGTGCTATTTTGCTTTGTTGAGGTGATTTTTTAGAACCTCGTAAGGTGCTCATAATGAACACAGTATGAGATGATATTTTTGAACCTACCTATCCTACTGTACTCTTTCTGTTTTCCTGCTAAAGGCAACGCCTGTATAACGGCTGCATGACCTCAGACACCTGACTCCCGTTTGTTATTTGTATTCCTTTGATGGGAGTTCTGTTAACTTTAATTTCCTCCTTTGCGGGACTAATAAAGCTATTCATTCAATTATGTTGATTATGTAATTTTATAGCTGTATACTCCACATACATTTTTGTGATACTGTCATATTTTGTGAGGACAACAGTTGAATTAAATAAAGTGAATTGAACTTCTGTGTGTGAAGCTGCTCGGTGGTGCACTGGTAACACTGCTGCCTTACAGTCACTGCTGGGGTCTTTCTGGGTGGAGTTTGCATGTTTTCTTGGTACTTCTGTGTTTTTTTTTTTTACCAGCTTCTTCAGAACAAAGATTTGTGGGTTACACGGTGAGTCTAAATTGTTGCTTAATGTGTTGTTTAATTGCTTGTGTGTCTCTGTATGTTAGCCCTGTGGAGGAGTTGCGATGTGTTCATGGTGTACCTCCCCTCTGGACTCTGTGATCCTGAATTGGATCGGCAGTTAAGAAAACGGATTCATGTTTTCCATGAATCTGTGAATCCCACTCTGCTCTCTTGTTGCTTCTCATGGCAGTGTCACATTTCAGTATGTGATCATGTCAGCAGCAGCAGCCTCAGATGAAAAATTAAAAACTTTATTTGAGCAGTTTTATTATCTGATATGTAGGTGATGTTGAAAGACGAAATCCTAAAAGAATCTGTCACATTCTTTACCCTCAAAATCACATATAAATATATTTTTTCTTCATGCAGCTTCAAACCAGTCAGATCCTTGTCATTCTCCCTCTCAACTCACTTCTCAAATATAATCACTGAGTTGTGTTTAGAGCTGGTGGCCAACAGAGGGCGCAAATTGGTCATTATTCTAATGAATTTTGGTTAGGATGGGATTTTTATAACAGATTGCTGTAGCTGTAGCTTACCAAGTTTCACAGCTCTGTTTGGATGCACAGGGACAGCTCATGATGCTCTGACGACAACAGCAGTAGACTCAATAAAGACTGATATGACTAAAAGAGGAAATCTTCTTTCAGTTGCTCCCTTCAGGGGTCACCACAGTATAGCAGCAGAATATCTGCCTGGGGTTCAAGAGCTGGATTCTCTGCAGCAATGTCTCTGAAGTGAGAACAGTAGAGAGCTGCCTCAGGGGTTGAGAATTCATTATGATTGTTGGGGAGCATGTCACATTCAATGAGTGTGAGCAAGAGCAGACTGCAACTTATTCCACAATAAAACAAGTTGCTCTTCTCTCAGTCACCTCCAAAACTCCTGCACAAGTCTCAAGAATGTATGGAGAAGAGTTTTTGGTGATGAATGTTGCATATGGAGGGAGGTGTGGGTAAAGCTGAGTCGCCCTCCCTGCCATGATCAGTGACAGGGTCTGTGACAGTGCACGTTTTCCATGGTGCAGGACTGGCATGGAGAGTGGTGATATGTAAGTCACTGCCACTTTCTGCACAGTGAATATCTGCCTTACGTTGTTTTTAGCCCGATGGCTGAAGGAGGCACGGCATTGCAAACGTATCTGGTTCTGTTTCAGATAAGTCTTGCATTTTTCCAAAGACTTCTCTCAGAATGCTCTACATTTTTTAGTGCATGAGGCCTTTTGTGGATGAGACACTCCTTGTTGGGATCCCAGACTTCTTTTCTTTTGCCTTCACTCATGATTAACCACCTCCATCCTGTTGACAGACAGACGTTCTCGTTCTGATGCGACTCTCCAGATAATTTTCCCTTTTTAAGGTCTCGATGGTTTGTGGAGCAAAGGACCTAAAGCTGGGGTTGTTTCTCATACTGGCTTTGTTTTTAATGAAGACAGCAAAAACGGATAAAGGAGGGAATGACATAAGATGCTCTAGGTTGTACCTTGTACCATGTGTCATCCACTTTTCCCGCAGCTGGAATGGAAGTTTATCACCTGTAGTATGAATTCCACATGCGGTACAAAGTAAAATAATCCCGGTATCTAGCCTTCACTCTTGGCAGTTTATTTTCAGACAAAGGTTCGCTAAATTTGCATAGTTATTTGTGATTCTGGGGATTTCCAAGGCTTTGGGAGAGCCATCACACTCTTGCAACCTCTCCCACTCTTTAGCAAGTCCATAAGATGGATTGTTGATGTGTAGCTTGGAAGTGTTTTGCATGTTGCGAGGATTCATCGCCCAACCATTTGGTCAACAGGTTGAGCTCCTCACTGGTTGTTAAGTATAAGACATCTTTGAGTTTTCTTGTGAGACAGCCTGAGGTGTCTCACAGGTGTCTCATGGTGGTGGGTGACACACTTTGGTGTCCTGGGATGTCTGAAGGACACCAAGATTCCCATGGGTTTGAGGCAGGGAGGTGTGGGGTGTGATACTGGGATCAGACGAGTCACCTGGCAGCCTGGGTTGAAAATGTGTGGAAGACACTGGCATGTCAGGAGATTTTGCATCTTCTTTTGGAATAGTTTTAAACCTATAGATTTGTTCTTTCACGTACACACTGGTACAGTGTGAGTTATTGTATGTCTGACAGAAATTTCCACTTATGTGTCCTGCCTCCATTTTACTTGCTGCAGCCTCATTGACATTGGCTTCAGCAAGGTCTGCTTAATTTTTTTTAAATAAAAAAATAAAGCTTTCATTTTATGGGCATTTTCATTTTGTGTAAAAGCAACCAACAGCAGAGACAAAGAAATTCTGGAGGATGACCAACTGCAGAGATGAGGAAACTGAAGACACAGACAGCTGGCAAGAAGTTGATGAGGATGATATAGGCAATGGCACATGTGCGGAAGACACAGGTGACTCAAAAGATGCTCCAAACTCTGAAGGCATTACTGCCATAGACTCTGATGCAGATGGCAGAGAAGATGCAGATGACCTAGATTTAAACTCTGACAAAACTGGAGGAGGGGCTGCAACTTTTTGAGTGGACAGCCACTATGGCGAGGCTTGGGTTTGAGGCTGGGCCAAACAGCAACTTGCATTCTGGAGAGGGCCAAAGTTT
>JAMQGT020014585.1:0-49497 GCA_024447675.2 Pterophyllum scalare | reverse complement strand
TATTATACACAATCAGTACTACAACAATAATATATTGGTGGCTAGATGTGTGCACAAACAACACAATCAAAGTAAAAGTAAAAGACAAGGAAATAAATCCAGCCTCATAAGTTACAGGGTATCCTTTTATTAACAGTTATTAGGAGGCTTGTTTAATCAAAAAGTGTCTTACCATGAACTTGCAGAGGGATGGGGACTGAAGGCCTCTGTTTCTCATTTACAGCTGAGACAAAAATGAAATCTCCAGAATCTTGAGGAGTCAGTTTTCTCACTGTTAAGGTAAAGTCTTCAGAGTTTAGCTCTGATCTGTCCTTAAACTGAGAACTTCCAACAACACCCCTATCGTCTGTCTGCAACTATTATTCCTCCATATCTCCATCTTGCCATAGTCACACCTTCAGTCGGTAAGCCTGATGAAAGCTCCACACTATCTCCAACTTTTTTATGAATGACACGTTTTCCACTGGAAGCCTCCACATCTGAAACACACAGC
The DNA here is from genome assembly GCA_024447675.2 of Pterophyllum scalare. NCBI lineage: Eukaryota > Metazoa > Chordata > Actinopteri > Cichliformes > Cichlidae > Pterophyllum > Pterophyllum scalare. The sequence goes on along the minus strand of JAMQGT020014585.1, from coordinate 49,004 downwards.
GACAAACAACAGAGTGTGATCTTTATGAAAGGTCACAGGTCAACTAGTGAGTGAGTGAGTGAGTGACACAATAAACAAAAATAGTAAATAAAATCTTATCACAGAATGAAAGTTACATCAAATGACGTTTATAATACGAGTGATGTGGCACAACTAAAATCTAAATATGGAAAATTGCAATAAATAAAAAATTTCTAACAGTAAATATTAAATTACTAAAAACAAATTACTAAAAACAAACTAACAAAAAAGAAACAAACTAAAATTATAAAAATAAAATATTTGAGTTGAACAGCTTGAAAAAAAAAGTCTGTTGACGGTAAATTTTCATCATTAGCAGTTATTTATAACCATCAATTGATAGTTTAGTGCAAAACAGTGTTCGTGTTGGTCAAAGCTGCAGCATTCGGAAAGAAAAAGTGATGCAACTGTAGAGTTTTTTCAGCAAAGGTTAAAACTGTCGTCTGTATGCTGAGGTCATCACCACATACACCGCAGTGAACATGTGACCTATTTACTTTTTTAACTAACAGTGTCAGGGTGTGGGGTAGGTGGTGTGGCCTGTGTGTTCTGTTTCTTCTCTCCGTAGGCTGGGTGGCTGGGCTGTCCTTCGCTGGGCGGAGCTGGGGGCTGTACTCAGCTGGCGGGCGCACCGGATGCTCATCCATGGGAGATTACCTCTGCTCTTAAGACCAGCTGAATCCCCCAGTCTTCGCCGGAGTATTGTTACAACCACCCGGTAACAATCTTGGAGCCTGCCCTTGCCTGTTCCAAGCTGAGTTCTCTATGTCTTACCTCTTATCACCTGCCTCGCCTGTTCCCAGGTCCCAGACGGCTTCCCGCGATCTTCCAGCCCCCCAGCCTGCCTGCCCTCCCGGACCACCTGTTCCGCATCACCTGCCCCCCTCACCTACTGGGACTGTTCCTGCCAACATCTCCGTAAGCTAGTTCCACTCATCTCCTCCTCCTAGCCTCGTTAAAAGCCTGCCTCTCTGTCGACTCGCTGTCCCCTTCTCCTTAGGTCCCTCTCCCGTGATCCCTGTACTTGCGGCGTCATCAGTGTTGCTCCCCTTAGCGGTGTGTTCTTTAGTCTAGTGAATTGTTTGTATTTGCTCCCGGGCTTGGCGTTTTGCCTTTGGTTCAGCCTGGGTTGAGATTTTTGGATTTTGTTTTAGTTCCTTTGTGCCTCCAGCAATAAAGTTGTTTTGAGTGAGTCCTGCCTCTCGCGTCCTGCGTTTGGGTCCACCCCTTCCCAGCACACAGTCCCCCCACTCGTGACAAACAGATTGTTTAAGTATTGAAGAACACTGAAGTCTTTATTTCTTTAATATGCGTGCTCACAGTTCTCAGATACATATGTTATTAAGGCTTTAAAGCCACCGTTTCATTCAGTAACACCGCATTTGGAGGCACAGAAAGAAAATACACTGAAGGCCACTTTACAAGGAAGAGGCGTCACTGCCCAAGAAGAGAATCACTTTTGACCTCGGTACTCTACCCTAAGCATGTATCAGAGTTCATGAGGCAAAAAAATACAACACAAGTCACATGCACAATTGTACTTACAATAGAGACAGATCCAGAGAAGCAGCGCAATGCTGTATGTGAAGAAGTGGCTACAATAACAAAGCCGACGACCAACCATCGCTGTGGGGAGAGGAACGTCTGTTTCCTCTTCTTGTCTGTCAAACTGTGCCTTAACATATAAGAGCAGAAAAAAAAGAAGTGAGAGGGTGGAAAGTAGAGAGTGGGGGAGGTTTCCATCAACACTGAAGCAGAAGAAGCTGTCATAAGCTGGCCTGATATACAGCAAAACTACAGTTAGCATACTATTAAAAATACAACTAGAACACATTGAAACTCAAAGCTAAATATCAGAAGGATTTTCTAGAAGACAGACACAGGTAGACTGTTACTTGTTAGAAATGTTACTTGCATCAAGCGATAAGAAGTCTGGGCCCTTATTATCCCAGTTCAGTCCAACTGTGAATTAACTTAAAATTACAAACTCTGTATTTACTGATACAAGCAACAACGTCTGAGCTAGATGCAAAGATGAGTTCCAGTCTAATTACATCTCATCAGGAATCATGAAGCACTGGTGATTGCTGACATATTTGCTCTGAATAGCGGTTTATGAAGTCACAATGCAGTTTCTTAAAACAGCCACAACACCCTGTTTGTATATACTGTGTGTACATATAAGCATGGTCTGCAAAAATGATGTATAAAAGATGGGTAAAAATAAATTGCATGAACAAGTCTGCGCAAATATCCCTTCCCCTGAAAAAAATCCATGGTCTGCATGGAAAATAATAAGAAAATATTCATATCGTCTTCTTCCCTTTGCAGTGCTTCTGTCTGTGCTTGCAGATAAGGCTTATAATAGCATACACTGTGGCTTGTATGGGGACAGGATACAGGAAGAAGTGAATTATCTATCACCAAGAAAGACATAGTTTCTATGCAACCTGCGACTGGATGCTCCTTTCAAAGAGGATGTAGTGACTGTGCTGACCTACTGATCTGACTATGTATAGCTGAAATTTAAAATGTAGGGCCTCTGTGTGCAAAAGCCATACTAATTTGTCTACCAACACTATATCAAGTCTGTGTGCAAACAAGGACCCAAATGCATACATGAGAAACAAACTGCTCAAACTAAAGCCATGCTTCAAGGGAAAGGGTTAGTCTGTACACACAGCAGTCATAAATAAAACATCATGATGCTTCTCACTTAAAGAGCAGCTACAAAACTCACAATTATGCAACAGTCAGATGCTGGGGTTACTTTTCAGTAGATTAACATTGTTATGACTTGTGAACAATGCTTTTTTAAAAAATGAAATCTTAACCTAGTCTCACATTTATACTTTTATTTACTCAATTTTCTTCTTTTTTTTCATTTGCAGAGACAGTTACATTTCTCAAGGTAGATTAGATAAATACAGAATCTTGAGTAGAGGGATGAAATAAATAAATAAATAAATAAATAAAAAAAGGGGGGAAGAAAAGAAAGGGAAAATAAATAACACGTAATCTGTGGAGCTTAGAAATTAAAGAACAGGATAGAGATCAAGAGGTGAACTCTAACAGAAGTAGCTATAGATGGGGTTGTTAACCAACATTACAGTGGATTAAGTCAAGACAAACTGACTTTGGAAATAGATTGAGAAGAAGGTGGCTGGGGAGAGAAGGTCTGAGTTTCTCTGCTTAGGCTACTACCCCTGCAACCCCATCCAGCCCCAGATTTGCAGAAGATGGATGGATGGATGGATGGATGGATGGATGGATGGATGGATGGATGGATGGATTGTGAAGAGAGGTGAATGTGTGGAGGTATTTTGGTTTTAAATTTTTGATATGTAATTTTTGATTTTCTGAGGTGTGGTGAAGTGGGCTGAATGAAGTAATTGTTTTCCCAGAACTGCTCATACACTGAACACTCCCTTTCTCTTCTCTGTCACATCATTTTTTAAATTTCAGATATAAATTTCCAAAAGGATACATTTTAAAATAGTCTTTTATCAATCAGTGTCATATGGTGCTGTAGCAAACAAGGCAGAGGACCCTAATGCAGGATTCACGAGGCAAGAACTAAAATTAGACTTAAACTGTATTAACAAGTGTTATACATCAAGTCGGGCTGGGCAGGTACCAGCAGTATGCAACACTAAACTCAGAACTGAGACAAGCACACAGCAGGGATGACGCAATAATGACTATACATGACAACAAAGATGAGGACGTGGCCAGGAATGAGGGAAAACACAGATATATACACAGAGGTATAATGAGGGAGGTGGAAACATCTGAGAAGAAGGTGACAGAACACACTAACAAGACACAGGAATAAAACCCAAGACCACAGGAAAGACAAAATGAGAGAAACAGGAATTGGAAGAAAACAATGACAAACTAATATCCTAATCCATAGCTTACAAACACAACTCAAAGAAATATACGGCACACCGGGTGAATCACCAAGGATCATGACAATCATCTGAATCAACTTAGCTGTCCAGCTGTTTATTTCAGATCTTTCAGGAAAATGCTTGTTGAAACCCTGTAACAGGAACAAGTTTGGCAACATTTCAAAAGAAAACGTTGGAGATCCCGATAAAGCATTTCTTACCAGTGAGCATTTAAAGAAACTCCCCAAAACATTGTTCGAAAGAAAACTCTGCAACACAAACCTGATTAGTTCAAAGGTTTATGCTGATTTATTTTACAATAAAGTTTCCATTTGATCTGCTCTAATCTTTGAAATAACTCAAAAATGCATGAACATTGTTAGAAACAATAATATAGATATGACAAAGCATACTTATCCTCTGATATTTCATTGTTAAACACATTGAACTTGACACAAATAAAATTGATGTTGCTACTGTGCATATCATCATGCCTTGAGATATAATTCAAGTTAGTCAGTGAGACTGCTTTATAGAACACTAAAAAAGTTGCCAGTCTGTGTAAAATGTAAATAAAAACAGAATGTAATGATTTGGAAATCTCAGTTTACATATTATGGATGGAAGAAACACAAATACTTTATAATCCTGTGGCATCTGTCATATTATATAATGCCTTTTGTCAGCTGTCACTTGCGATCCACCTTTACACAAAAGCTGTTTCTTGATACTGGTGCCTTGACTGGGCTTGTTGGGTGTGACAATATTGGCCACCAACATATAAAAGCCATGTTTTACAGTTTTACAAAGTGGATGGGTGGTGTTGTTAGAAATCACAGGTTTGTCAAACCAGAAGACCAACATTCGTGCTTTGTTTGGATCTTTATGTGTTCCAAATACTTTTTCTGTTTTTACACTCACTGCTTTGTTTCAGCTGTTTTCAACTTTTTTTTTCTTTTTTTGATTACTGGTGCTACAGCCTACTTGGCCAAAGATCATGGGAAATTGCAAATTATACAACTGTGCAGAAAAACGAAGACACAAGAGTGACAACCCAGTCTCACTCATAAAGGTAACCAGAACATCAATGACATAGTACCTCATCTGACTCATGATTCATCACAATTTATCAACTATTGTAATGTGAGAAGTACAGAAAGAAAGTGATGTTTTCTTATCACTGGTTGGCTGTATTGCACAAATCAATGAGAATTAAAATCCAATAAGAATGAAAACTTCACTGAAAATGACCTCAAGCACAACTTGAGTGAAGATCCATTACATGATCACTATGTACAAGTTTCACTAAAATCTCAGTGGAGTAGGAAGAAAAACAGTTCCTATGAAAATGGAAAAGTGCCCATTAAAACAACCAATATGACCCTGAGCACAAATTCGATGAAGAACCATGAGGTGACATTTGTGTTTACATTTGATAACATTCTGACCCATGGTTTTGAAGAACTATAATTTCTTGTGAATTGTTGATGGACGAATGGGCAGAAGCTTTACCATGGTGTGGATTTATTGATGAGCTAATAAAATAATTTCATTTTTGTAGCACCGTTTAAAACACAAAAACATTAAAGTCTACATATGAAGTGGACAGACACCAAGTTAATGGTACATTCTTTCACTGGAAAGGGCATGTGACCAGGGTAGCTGAAACTTGTAGAAAATGTATACAGTATAAATTTGTTTTTTTCTATAAGGTTATAATAAAACAGATTTTGCTAACTTGGTAGAATAATAATATTAAAAAAGCCTGTTTCGATGTTTGTGTGCTATAACTTTAAAATCCTTGTTGTCCTTTGATAGACATGCAGTTAGTGTAGTTAGGTTAATTGACGATTTCTAAATTGCTCATTGATGTGAATGTGAGTGTGAATGGTTGTCTGTTTCTCTGTGTTAGCCCTGTGGCAAGCTGGTGACCTATACAGTGTGTACCCTGCCTCTCGCCCTGTGACAGCTGGGATAGACTCCAGCCCTCCAGTGACAGTAAAAGCACAAGTGGAGAAGAATTCATGTTTGTCTACAATATGTTTTTTTTATATAATATCGGAATGTCATTCGGACTGGAGAAGTGTAGTCGAGATGGTAACTAAGAGAGGAAAAGTAGTCAGAACTGAGGGGATTACACTACCAGAAGGCAATATTGCAGACACTGAGGACAGCTACAAGTACCTTGGAATCCCACAAGCAAATGGGAACCATGAAGAGGCCGCTAGGAAAGCTGCAACCTCCAAGTACCTGCAGAGGGTAAGGCAAGTCCTGAAGAGTCAGCTGAATGGGAAGAACAAGATCCGGGCTATCAACACCTATGCCCTGCCAGTTGTCAGATACCCTGCTGGGATAATAAGCTGTCCAAAGGAGGAAATAGAAGCCACTGATGTTAAGACAAAAAGCTCCTTACCATGCATGGAGGGTTTCACCCAAACTAGCAAACACCAACTGAACCAAGTAAGTGCTACACAACCAATTGCTGATTCGGGGTGAAACCTCCGTGCATGGGCAAGGAGCTTTTTTGTCTTAACATCAGTGGCTTCTATTTCCTCCTTTGGCCAGCTTATTATCCCAGCAGGGTATCTGACAACTGGTAGGGCGTAGGTGTTGGTAGCCCTGGTCCTTGTTACTTCCCATTCAGCTGACTCTTCAGGACTTGCCTTACTCTCTGCAGGTACTTGGAGGTTGCAGCTTTCCTAGCGGCCTCTTCATGGTTCCCATTTGCTTGTGGGATTCCAAGGTACTTGTAGCTGTCCTCAGTGTCTGCAATGTTGCCTTCTGGTAGTGTAATCCCCTCAGTTCTGACTACTTTTCCTCTCTTAAGCTTACCATCCGACTACACTTCTCCAGGGTCCGAATGACATTCCGATATTGTATAGAAAAATACATAATCCTAGGAAGCAAACATGAATTCTTCTCCACTTGTGCTTTTACTGTCACTGGAGGGCTGGAGTCTATAGCTGTCACAGGGCGCGAGGCAGGGTACACACTGTATAGGTCACCAGCTTGCCACAGGGCTAACACAGAGAAACAGACAACCATTCACACTCACATTCACATCAATGAGGCCAATTTTCAGAATCGTCAATTAACCTAACTACACTAACTGCATGTCTATCAAAGGACAACAAGGATTTTAAAGTTATAGCACACAAACATCGAAACAGGCTTGCTTAATATTATTATTCTACCAAGTCAGCAAAATCTGTTTATTATAACCTTATAGAAAAAAACAAATTTATACTGTATACATTTTCTACAAGTTTCAGCTACCCTGGTCACATGCCCTTTCCAGTGAAAGAATGTACCATTAACTTGGTGTCTGTCCACTTCATATGTAGACTTTAATGTTTTTGTGTTTTGAACGGGTGCTACAAAATGAAATTATTTTATTAGCTCATCAATAAAATCCACACCATGGTCAAGCCTCTGCCCATTCGTCCATCAACAATTCACAAGAAATTATCCTTCTTCAAAACCATGGGTCGGGGTGTCATCAAATGTAAACACAAATGCTCACCTCATGGTTCTTCACATCGGTTGCATCAGGGTCATGTTGGTTGTTTTAATGGGCACTTTTCCATTTTCATAGGAACTGTTTTTCTTCCTACTCCACTCGAGGATTTTGGTGAAACTTCTACATGCATGATCATGTAATGGATCTTCAGCTCAGAGTTGTCTGCTTGAGGTCATTTTCAGTGAAGTTTTCATTCTTATTGGATTTTAATTCTCATTGATTTGTGCAATACAGCCAACCAGTGATAAGAAAACATCACTTTCTTTCTGTACTTCTCACATTACAATAGTTGATAAATTGTGATGAATCATGAGTCAGATGAGGTACTATGTCATTGATGTTCTGGTTACCTTTATGAGTGAGACTGGGTTGTCACTCTTGTGTCTTCGTTTTTCTGCACAGTTGTATAATTTGCAATTTCCCATGATCTTTGGCCAAGTAGGCTGTAGCACCAGTAATCAAAAAAAGAAAAAAAAAAGTTGAAAACAGCTGAAACAAAGCAGTGAGTGTAAAAACAGAAAAAGTATTTGGAACACATAAAGATCCAAACAAAGCACGAATGTTGGTCTTCTGGTTTGACAAACCTGTGATTTCTAACAACACCACCCATCCACTTTGTAAAACTGTAAAACATGGCTTTTATATGTTGGTGGCCAATATTGTCACACCCAACAAGCCCAGTCAAGGCACCAGTATCAAGAAACAGCTTTTGTGTAAAGGTGGATCGCAAGTGACAGCTGACAAAAGGCATTATATAATATGACAGATGCCACAGGATTATAAAGTATTTGTGTTTCTTCCATCCATAATATGTAAACTGAGATTTCCAAATCATTACATTCTGTTTTTATTTACATTTTACACAGACTGGCAACTTTTTTAGTGTTCTATACAAGCAGTCTCACATTGACTAACTTGAATTATATCTCAAGGCATGATAATATGCACAGTAGCAACATCAATTTTATTTGTGTACAAGTTCAATGTGTTTAACAATGAAATATCAGAGGATAAGTATGCTTTGTCATATCTATATTATTGTTTCTAACAATGTTCATGCATTTTTGAGTTATTTCAAAGATTAGAGCAGATCAAATGGAAACTTTATTGTAAAATAAATCAGCATAAACCTTTGAACTAATCAGGTTTGTGTTGCAGAGTTTTCTTTCGAACAATGTTTTGGGGAGTTTCTTTAAATGCTCACTGGTAAGAAATGCTTTATCTGGATCTCCAACGTTTTCTTTTGAAATGTTGCCAAACTTGTTCCTGTTACAGGGTTTCAACAAGCATTTTCCTGAAAGATCTGAAATAAACAGCTGGACAGCTAAGTTGATTCAGATGATTGTCATGATCCTTGGTGATTCACCCGGTGTGCCGTATATTTCTTTGAGTTGTGTTTGTAAGCTATGGATTAGGATATTAGTTTGTCATTGTTTTCTTCCAATTCCTGTTTCTCTCATTTTGTCTTTCCTGTGGTCTTGGGTTTTATTCCTGTGTCTTGTTAGTGTGTTCTGTCACCTTCTTCTCAGATGTTTCCACCTCCCTCATTATACCTCTGTGTATATATCTGTGTTTTCCCTCATTCCTGGCCACGTCCTCATCTTTGTTGTCATGTATAGTCATTATTGCGTCATCCCTGCTGTGTGCTTGTCTCAGTTCTGAGTTCAGTGTTGCATACTGCTGGTACCTGCCCAGCCCGACTTGATGTATAACACTTGTTAATACAGTTTAAGTCTAATTTTAGTTCTTGCCTCGTGAATCCTGCATTAGGGTCCTCTGCCTTGTTTGCTACAGCACCATATGACACTGATTGATAAAAGACTATTTTAAAATGTATCCTTTTGGAAATTTATATCTGAAATTTAAAAAATGATGTGACAGAGAAGAGAAAGGGAGTGTTCAGTGTATGAGCAGTTCTGGGAAAACAATTACTTCATTCAGCCCACTTCACCACACCTCAGAAAATCAAAAATTACATATCAAAAATTTAAAACCAAAATACCTCCACACATTCACCTCTCTTCACAATCCATCCATCCATCCATCCATCCATCCATCCATCCATCCATCCATCCATCCATCTTCTGCAAATCTGGGGCTGGATGGGGTTGCAGGGGTAGTAGCCTAAGCAGAGAAACTCAGACCTTCTCTCCCCAGCCACCTTCTTCTCAATCTATTTCCAAAGTCAGTTTGTCTTGACTTAATCCACTGTAATGTTGGTTAACAACCCCATCTATAGCTACTTCTGTTAGAGTTCACCTCTTGATCTCTATCCTGTTCTTTAATTTCTAAGCTCCACAGATTACGTGTTATTTATTTTCCCTTTCTTTTCTTCCCCCCTTTTTTATTTATTTATTTATTTATTTATTTCATCCCTCTACTCAAGATTCTGTATTTATCTAATCTACCTTGAGAAATGTAACTGTCTCTGCAAATGAAAAAAAAGAAGAAAATTGAGTAAATAAAAGTATAAATGTGAGACTAGGTTAAGATTTCATTTTTTAAAAAAGCATTGTTCACAAGTCATAACAATGTTAATCTACTGAAAAGTAACCCCAGCATCTGACTGTTGCATAATTGTGAGTTTTGTAGCTGCTCTTTAAGTGAGAAGCATCATGATGTTTTATTTATGACTGCTGTGTGTACAGACTAACCCTTTCCCTTGAAGCATGGCTTTAGTTTGAGCAGTTTGTTTCTCATGTATGCATTTGGGTCCTTGTTTGCACACAGACTTGATATAGTGTTGGTAGACAAATTAGTATGGCTTTTGCACACAGAGGCCCTACATTTTAAATTTCAGCTATACATAGTCAGATCAGTAGGTCAGCACAGTCACTACATCCTCTTTGAAAGGAGCATCCAGTCGCAGGTTGCATAGAAACTATGTCTTTCTTGGTGATAGATAATTCACTTCTTCCTGTATCCTGTCCCCATACAAGCCACAGTGTATGCTATTATAAGCCTTATCTGCAAGCACAGACAGAAGCACTGCAAAGGGAAGAAGACGATATGAATATTTTCTTATTATTTTCCATGCAGACCATGGATTTTTTTTCAGGGGAAGGGATATTTGCGCAGACTTGTTCATGCAATTTATTTTTACCCATCTTTTATACATCATTTTTGCAGACCATGCTTATATGTACACACAGTATATACAAACAGGGTGTTGTGGCTGTTTTAAGAAACTGCATTGTGACTTCATAAACCGCTATTCAGAGCAAATATGTCAGCAATCACCAGTGCTTCATGATTCCTGATGAGATGTAATTAGACTGGAACTCATCTTTGCATCTAGCTCAGACGTTGTTGCTTGTATCAGTAAATACAGAGTTTGTAATTTTAAGTTAATTCACAGTTGGACTGAACTGGGATAATAAGGGCCCAGACTTCTTATCGCTTGATGCAAGTAACATTTCTAACAAGTAACAGTCTACCTGTGTCTGTCTTCTAGAAAATCCTTCTGATATTTAGCTTTGAGTTTCAATGTGTTCTAGTTGTATTTTTAATAGTATGCTAACTGTAGTTTTGCTGTATATCAGGCCAGCTTATGACAGCTTCTTCTGCTTCAGTGTTGATGGAAACCTCCCCCACTCTCTACTTTCCACCCTCTCACTTCTTTTTTTTCTGCTCTTATATGTTAAGGCACAGTTTGACAGACAAGAAGAGGAAACAGACGTTCCTCTCCCCACAGCGATGGTTGGTCGTCGGCTTTGTTATTGTAGCCACTTCTTCACATACAGCATTGCGCTGCTTCTCTGGATCTGTCTCTATTGTAAGTACAATTGTGCATGTGACTTGTGTTGTATTTTTTTGCCTCATGAACTCTGATACATGCTTAGGGTAGAGTACCGAGGTCAAAAGTGATTCTCTTCTTGGGCAGTGACGCCTCTTCCTTGTAAAGTGGCCTTCAGTGTATTTTCTTTCTGTGCCTCCAAATGCGGTGTTACTGAATGAAACGGTGGCTTTAAAGCCTTAATAACATATGTATCTGAGAACTGTGAGCACGCATATTAAAGAAATAAAGACTTCAGTGTTCTTCAATACTTAAACAATCTGTTTGTCACGAGTGGGGGGACTGTGTGCTGGGAAGGGGTGGACCCAAACGCAGGACGCGAGAGGCAGGACTCACTCAAAACAACTTTATTGCTGGAGGCACAAAGGAACTAAAACAAAATCCAAAAATCTCAACCCAGGCTGAACCAAAGGCAAAACGCCAAGCCCGGGAGCAAATACAAACAATTCACTAGACTAAAGAACACACCGCTAAGGGGAGCAACACTGATGACGCCGCAAGTACAGGGATCACGGGAGAGGGACCTAAGGAGAGGGGGACAGCGAGTCGACAGAGAGGCAGGCTTTTAACGAGGCTAGGAGGAGGAGATGAGTGGAACTAGCTTACGGAGATGTTGGCAGGAACAGTCCCAGTAGGTGAGGGGGGCAGGTGATGCGGAACAGGTGGTCCGGGAGGGCAGGCAGGCTGGGGGGCTGGAAGATCGCGGGAAGCCGTCTGGGACCTGGGAACAGGCGAGGCAGGTGATAAGAGGTAAGACATAGAGAACTCAGCTTGGAACAGGCAAGGGCAGGCTCCAAGATTGTTACCGGGTGGTTGTAACAATACTCCGGCGAAGACTGGGGGATTCAGCTGGTCTTAAGAGCAGAGGTAATCTCCCATGGATGAGCATCCGGTGCGCCCGCCAGCTGAGTACAGCCCCCAGCTCCGCCCAGCGAAGGACAGCCCAGCCACCCAGCCTACGGAGAGAAGAAACAGAACACACAGGCCACACCACCTACCCCACACCCTGACACTGTTAGTTAAAAAAGTAAATAGGTCACATGTTCACTGCGGTGTATGTGGTGATGACCTCAGCATACAGACGACAGTTTTAACCTTTGCTGAAAAACTCTACAGTTGCATCACTTTTTCTTTCCGAATGCTGCAGCTTTGACCAACACGAACACTGTTTTGCACTAAACTATCAATTGATGGTTATAAATAACTGCTAATGATGAAAATTTACCGTCAACAGACTTTTTTTTTCAAGCTGTTCAACTCAAATATTTTATTTTTATAATTTTAGTTTGTTTCTTTTTTGTTAGTTTGTTTTTAGTAATTTGTTTTTAGTAATTTAATATTTACTGTTAGAAATTTTTTATTTATTGCAATTTTCCATATTTAGATTTTAGTTGTGCCACATCACTCGTATTATAAACGTCATTTGATGTAACTTTCATTCTGTGATAAGATTTTATTTACTATTTTTGTTTATTGTGTCACTCACTCACTCACTCACTAGTTGACCTGTGACCTTTCATAAAGATCACACTCTGTTGTTTGTCGCTGTGTGTTTCAGATGTGGAGGCTTCCAGTGGAAAACGTGTCATTCATAAAAAAGTTGGAGATAGTGTGGAGCTTTCATCAGGCTTACCGACTGAAGGTGTGACTATGGCAAGATGGAGATATGGAGGAATAATAGTTGCAGACAACGATAGGGGTGTTGTTGGAAGTTCTCAGTTTAAGGACAGATCAGAGCTAAACTCTGAAGACTTTACCTTAACAGTGAGAAAACTGACTCCTCAAGATTCTGGAGATTTCATTTTTGTCTCAGCTGTAAATGAGAAACAGAGGCCTTCAGTCCCCATCCCTCTGCAAGTTCATGGTAAGACACTTTTTGATTAAACAAGCCTCCTAATAACTGTTAATAAAAGGATACCCTGTAACTTATGAGGCTGGATTTATTTCCTTGTCTTTTACTTTTACTTTGATTGTGTTGTTTGTGCACACATTTAGCCACCAATATATTATTGTTGTAGTACTGATTGTGTATAATACAAATTAAACTGCTTTATTTTTTATTTTGACATCTTGAGATAAAGTCTAATTTGTGTATTTGCACCAATAGCAAATCCCGGACATTATAGAGACATATTTCTGTTTTAGCATTATTTATATTGTGGTCATAATTTCATGACTTTTTGTTTTTTTTGGGTTTTTTTTACTCTTGTTATAATAAAATTATAGTGGTTGCTTTCATTTTTAATCTTTTTGGTTTGGTTTGGTTTTGAGCTGGTTTTGGTTTTTAGGTTTAGATTAGATGTGACCCACTGACACACCAGGGAACAACACTCGTCTGGATTTAATAAAGTTTGATGTTGTTGATCAGCCTAGTTTTATATAACACATTTGCAGAATTTTGCACAAACGTAATTTAAGCTGTGATGCAAAAGGTGACCTGACACACCCTCTTTCTCCTTCTGTTTTCTCATCAGAGCCCATAACTCAGCCTGTCATAAAAATCAGTTCCACCTGGATTTCCTCAAATGAATCATGTAAAGTTCTGCTGGAGTGCAGGGCAACTTACACTGTCACCTACAACTGGACTATAGGAAACCAAACACTAACTGGCTCAAAGCAACAATACATCATCAGGGAGCAGGATGGAGAGACCACATTCACCTGCACAGCTTCCAATTATGTCAGTGAGAAGTCTGCATCTGGAACAGTGAAGTGCAGCAACAGTACACAACAAGAACCAGGTATGTGCAGATCATGCAGATCTCTTTCTTTCTTTCTTTCTTTCTTTCTTTCTTTCTTTCTTTCTTTCTTTCTCTGTGTGTGTGTGTGTGTTTGTGTGTGTGTGTGTGTGTGTGTGTGTTTTTGGGGCACATCAGTTTGTTATTTTGCATAGTTTGTATACTTAAGAGTTTTAATAAAGAACATAGTCCATCTGTCTTTCTTTCTTTTTTCCTTCTTCCTTTCACTTCTGAAGTGTTGCAAATATCATTCACACACAAAAGAAAAGTGTATGTGGAGAGTGATTGCAGTTTAGTTTAGTTTTCTTTTGTTTTTATTGCTTACTAGTGACAGTGATGGGGAAGGAAACAGCCCTAGGACACACACAACAATGTAAATAACCTCTTTGTGTAAGTCACAAACTGTTTCTGGTTGCAGGGTGCAGCTCTTCTCTTATCATGTTCATTGCTGGGCTGTTTACTGGAGTTTTGACTCTGCTGCTATTCTACTTTCTGCTTCACTACACAAAGTTAAAGGGTGAGATCTTTTTGCTGTTGCTATTGCAAAAAAAAAAGATTTTTGATTAAAATGATAATTTATTTAATAGCATTTCTTTTTTTCAGATCTGTGTTGCAACAGGTGAGTCATCAACAGCACTAATATATAAATATTTTTAATGCTGTTATATTATAAAATATTTTTATTCTGCTAGTAATAATGTTTCTTAATCACTGCAGACTCACACCGGCTGAAACAATCAATCAGGAAGAAAGTCAACAACACGTGTATTCAGCTCTTTCCCACGGTCAGGTTTAACCATGTTTCAGATTAAAGTGTAAAAATTTTATCAAAAATATCAAACCCTTTGCAAAGTGTAAATTATTGTAACTTTGACTGAATTATTATTGACTTGCAGGTGATGGCAGTGTTTATGAGACAATGCCAGGCTCAGAAGATGCTGGAGCAGGCACAGCATGAGAATGGTAAGCCATGAATGTAACAACTCAGGGTGTTCAAGCAATTCAATTAATTAAGAAAATACATTTTTCTTTCAGGTGGATCACAAAAGTGACCTTGGTGACATCACATCAGACTAGAGGTGCCACAGTGCTGCACTTCCCTCCTGTGTAACAGCCCAATATTGCACTGAAGACTTGATGGTGTTTTTAAGTGTGGTTTGAATCATCTGTAGCCAGTATATGATTGTTGTCTATGTCTGTATGACAGGAAACCAATTTAACCAACCAACTCTGCTGGCATTTCCTCACATCTACAAAACAGTTCAGCCTGAAATTTAGATGCATCTGTTTTCACAGCTTTGAACTCCAACAGTGTTATGCAAAGGCAAAGCTTTTATCCACACACACACACTTTATCTTTATTGTTTATGTCACACTTGGCAAAATTCTTGATTGGCGGGTTTGTTGTAAAGTATACAGATCCGATGTTTTGATTAAAGCGCAGGGTCTGTATGCTTACTTCCAACTCTATCTTTTTATTCTATTCTACAGTAGGTTTGCAGAATTCATAGGAAAGAAAATCTTTATTTATATTAAATTATGCTTTTATCAACCCCTCAACACAAGCAGCTTAGCTCCTCAGCAGTGATGCAGTTGAATTTCATAAACATGACATGCGCCTTCTGCATTTTGCATTTTACATACTTTATTTTAAATGTCAGTATTATGTTTCCAGAATAATGTCAGAAAGTTGTTTATAAGCAACACATGTATCATCTGAAACTCTGTCTTTGTCTAAGCTGATTATGTTAAATAAAGTTTGATAAAGATGTCTGAGATTTCCATCTTTGTTTTAGTTCTCAGTGCAGAGAACTAAAAACTGCAGTTTGATGGTGAGAAATGGTGTATTTTTCTCCTGATTCTCTCTGCTGTATTGCATGCATTGCATTCATTTTTAGGTGTTACAGTACTGTGCAAAATGCGGAGGAAAGGCTGTGGTATCATGCCAAAGAACCAGTGGCGGTGGTCAGTATGTACTGAAGAAGTCAGAAGAGAGGTACAACAGTGAATAACTACACCCATCTGTAAAGCACGGTGGCCGTAGATGACAGACTGCGGCACACTGCCAATGCAGTAAAAGCACACAATTAACAACAGATTGCTATGTGATATGTGTGCTGTTTTCCTGGATGAATTGAAAGAGTTTTGATGGTAATAGACTAAAAGATGTAAAATTTTCAAATTATTTATTTTATTGTTATTATACAGCATCATGTACTTTGTTTAATTCAAAGAACTTGAAGCCAAAGCCACTTTGACAGCAGATAGCACAGTTATACCAGCAGGGGGCAGTGTGACATTGACCTGTGATGTGAAGGACTCTGCTGTCTATGAATACGAGATGATCAAAGAAAGCTCATCTGAAGAGAAGTTCATAATAGATGATGAATCAGAGTAATCTGTATCTCTAAAGGAGCTGTCCCTATCAGACAGTGATTCAGTCAGCATTCAGGAAAGTGGTGAGTTGTTTCTGTTTGTTTGTTTGTTTGTTTGTTTGTTTTAAATAAAAATTGGGGGATTTTCCAACATGTAGTAGATTTTTCAGATTAATATTTGAAACAACAAAGTGTGTGAAAGTAATAACTGCAGATTAGTAGCCCGTAATTAACTGATTCTATTTAATTTACATATAAACACAGCAGAGAAGTGAAAGGCACTATTTGATTGAGCTTTACTTTAAAATATCTGAAGCCAGTTACAGCAGTGCAGTGTTTATGCGCCTTTCATTGATATTTAGTACTTCCTTAACACTGAAACTAGTTAAGCATATGTTATCTGGGGATGTAAGGTAAGCTTGGAGACACCCACAAACAAAATAAATGGCTATAATTCATTTAGCTTTGCAGATGTTATTGATGGCAAAACAAGGCTTTTTGAAGTTCTGAACCTTTTTGAACCATTTTCTCAATAATTGGTCCAAAACTGCACAGGGAGTCCAAGTCCTCATCCCATGTCCCATTACATGCCATTGCCAGAAGGTTTGCTGTGTCTCCCAGCACAAGGAGGAGATTCCAGGAAACAAATGGTTACTCTAGGACACCTGGACAGGGCCAGAAGGTCCTAAACTCATCACTGGTACCAGTATCAGCTGCCTTGTGCAAGGAGGAATAGTATAAGCAAGGCCAGATCCCTACAAAATGACCTCCAGCAGGCCACTGATGTGAATGTCTCTGACTAAACAATCAGAAACAGACTTCATGATGGTGGCCTGAGGGCCGATGCCCTCTAGTGGGCCCTGTGCTCACTCCCCGGCACAGTGGAGTTCATCCTGGCACACAAAAATGCCCGGTCTCGTGTGGAGAGAGTATGCAGGCAGTTCTTGGAGGATGAGGTAATTGATATCATTCACTATATGTTTTCAATGTGTTCCTTCATTTTTTTCAGTGTGTCTGTTTTTCACGGTGTGCTGTCCCTTTGTAACAGCAGTCTTTTTATTGATCCTTTTGTTTGGGATTCAGTTGGTTCAATGAGATGTATTTTATTTTTATCTCTGATGAAAGGGTCACCTTTAAGCATCTTAGTGTTCATCCTAATTTTGGGTTCTCACCCCTGTAGTTCACTGTGTGATACATTATTTCATCCTCCTGCTGTGTGCTGAACTGTCTCAGAGTACTTTTTGTACAGCCTGCAGGTTTGCTCCTGTCTGCAGTAGTAGATCTCTGCCTTTGTGGAGATTTTGTTTAAGGGCCTGTTCTCTTGCTGCCATAGTCGGAGCCTCTGTGCTCTCCTTCAGGCCAGCCTTTACCAGCCACTGGTAGGATTTCTTGATGTCATCTGCTTCCTCTGTCTGCTGATGATGCATCCATTCAGCATGTTAACTGAGGTGGTTTACCTTAAATGTTACCTAGCCAAATGGAGCTTCAACAACATGAAAACAAATGGGCAAAAAATGAAAAATGTGCAGTTTGGGTGTCACAGTAGTGGACGTGTTGATGAAGCACCAATAACTGACATTAACAGCAGGTCCAGGTGTAATTTTAACTCAGTGATTGCTTGAGTCAAATCAAACGTAGCTTGCACACAAAGACCACAGTGTTGCTATCTTGCAGATTGTCAAATTTAGCAGTCAGTGATCCTCTTGCAGGACATTTCCGCTCAGACAACTAACTGAAAGTACTGACATGCTTTTTCTCAAGTCACTGAATGCAAATTGTTTTCATTTTTACATACAACAGGATTAATTTGATAAATACAATTAACTTTCATAATAGGTCAAACACAAATATGAGCAACTGGCAGTGAGCCCCCCCCCTTCCTCCTGCAGGGATGGGCATGCGGTCCTCGAGATGTGTGGTCATCAGTGCTGGGGACAAACGCATGTACACACACACACACACACACCTAGATTGTATCATGGTTTGTGTATCTGCTTCTGTTTTTCTCTCCTTCAGGTGGTGGTTGATTTTTTTGAGCCACAAATGTAGCAGCTGATGATCCTGTGTGTTCCCCAAACTCTCCCCCCACTCTTTATCTCTTTTTCCTCTCCCTCTTTCTGTCCCTCTTCATTTTTCCCCTCCATAACTGTAGATAATAAATAAATAAAAGGCTCGGATGCATAAACTGCAGCAAGAATCATTTAACTTGAAGCTGTGACTTTTATTTCTCTAATATGCTTTGCTGATTCGTCCAACTCAAATCTTGTCTGGTTTCATGTATTTGCAGTTTTGAGAGCATTTATGGTGTGAAATATAATATACAATGTTAAAATGTTCACTATAACTGTAGAAAACAGCAATTTGGAATCTTCAAAAAAAAATCACTTTAGGCAAATAAGTTGCTTCCTCTTGTGGTCTAAATAAGATAATTGCAGTGTGTAGGTTATTCTCATTTTTATATTGAAATTAATCAGCCACAAGAAACTTATTGAAATCAGTTTTTTTTCAGCACTGAATGATGAACAGTGCCACGAGCAGTATTTTGACTGAAACAGAGGAGCTGGGCTGACATCTGATCACTCTGAGAAGTGGGTGTTTTACACATTTGTGTTGCAGTTGAAAATTGTCTACATTGTATTCTTAAATCAGACTGTTATATCACTTATGTATCTAAGCTGAAATGCATATTGCATTTGACTGTTGGCATGAAGTAAACATAAATAATCCTATCACTTTTTCATGATTCAAAAGCATGTGAAGAACATGTGAAAAAGAAAGTATGGACATGTCTTGGCTCACTGTTTATCAGCTCATCTCTGATCACTTCTGCATTTTGTCTGGCAAAACACTCACCCACTCTTGACCTTCTCTTTTTTCTTTTTTTTTTTGTTGGTGCTAACTTACCAAGACACACACAGATCAGTTGAAACAGGCATTGTTCCCCTCAAACAGAGATGGTTTGCAGTCACCTTCATTGCCTGAGCTGCTTCTTCACATACACTCTGCTCTATGCCATCATGGGACAGAGAAGAGAAAGGGAGTGTTCAGTGTATGAGCAGTTCTGGGAAAACAATTACTTCATTCAGCCCACTTCACCACACCTCAGAAAATCAAAAATTACATATCAAACATGTAAAACCAAAAGGCCTCCGCACATTCACCTCTCTTCACAATCCATCCATCCATCTTCTGCAAATCTGGGGCTGGACGGGGTTGCGGGGGCAGTAGCCTAAGCAGAGAAACTCAGACCTTCTCTCCCCAGCCACCTTCTTCTCAATTTATTTCCAAAGTCAGTTTGTCTTGACTTAATCCACGGTAATGTTGGGTAACAACCCCATTTATTGCTACTTCTGTTACAGTTCACCTCTCGATCTCTCCCCTGTTCTTTAATTTCTAAGCTCCACAGATTGCGTGTTATTTATTTTCCTTTTCTTTTCTTCCCCCCTTTTTTTTATTTTATTTATTTATTTATTTCATCCCTCTACTCAAGATTCTGTATTTATCTAATCTACCTTGAGAAATGCAAATGCAAATGAAAAATGCAAATGAAAAAAAAAGAAGAAAATTGAGTAAATAAAAGTTTAAATGTGAGGCTAGGTAAAGATTTCATTAAAAAAAAGCATTGTTCACAAGTCATAACAATGTTAATCTACTGAAACGTAATCCCAGCATCTGACTGTTGCATAATTGTGAGTTTTGTAGCTGCTCTTTAAGTGAGAAGCATCATGATGTTTTATTTATGACTGCTGTGTGTACAGACTAACCCTTTCCCTTGAAGCATGGCTTTAGTTTGAGCAGTTTGTTTCTCATGTATGCATTTGGGTCCTTGTTTGCACACAGACTTGATATAGTGTTGGTTGACAAATTAGTATAGCTTTTGCACACAGAGGCCCTACATTTTAAATTTCAGCTGTACATAGATCAGTAGGTCAGCACAGTCACTACATCCTCTTTGAAAGGAGCATCCAGTCGCAGGTTGCATAGATAGTTCACTTCTTCCTGTATCCTGTCCCCATACAAGCCACAGTGTATGCTATTATAAGCCTTATCTGCAAGCACAGACAGAAGCACTGCAAAGGGAAGAAGAAAATATGA
Source organism: Pterophyllum scalare (assembly GCA_024447675.2). Taxonomy (NCBI): domain Eukaryota; kingdom Metazoa; phylum Chordata; class Actinopteri; order Cichliformes; family Cichlidae; genus Pterophyllum; species Pterophyllum scalare. Next base: position 28,566 of record JAMQGT020014585.1, on the reverse strand, counting down.
ATATTTTCTTATTATTTTCCGTGCAGACCATGTATATTTTTCAGATGAAGGGATACTTGCGCAGACTTGTTCATGCAAGATATTTTTACCCATCTTTTATACATCATTTTTGCAGACCATGCTTATATGTACACACAGTATATACAAACAGGGTGTTGTGGCTGTTTTAAGAAACTGCATTGTGACTTCATAAACCGCTATTCAGAGCAAATATGTCAGCAATCACCAGTGCTTCATGATTCCTGATGAGATGTAATTAGACTGGAACTCATCTTTGCATCTAGCTCAGACGTTGTTGCTTGTATCCGTAAATACAGAGTTTGTAATTTTAAGTTAATTCACAGTTGGACTGAACTGGGATAATAAGGGCCCAGACTTCTTATCGCTTGATGCAAGTAACGTTTTAAAGTGCTCTTGAATATTTAGGCTACTTTCTGTCACCTAATATTTTGGTTATAGTAAAAACAAGCAATGCAACAATCTACCTGTGTCTGTCTTCTAGAAAATCCTTCTGATATTTAGCTTTGAGTTTCAATGTGTTCTAGTTGTATTTTTAATAGTATGCTAACTGTAGTTTTGCTGTATATCAGGCCAGCTCATGACCGCTTCTTCTGCTTCAGTGTTGATGGAAACCTCCCCCACTCTCTACTCTCCACCCTCTCACTTTTTTTTCCTGCTCTTACATGTCAAGACAAAGTTTGAAAGACAAGAAGAGGAAACAGACGTTCCTCTCCCCACAGCAATGGTCGGTCGTCAGCTTTGCTATTGTAGCTACTTCGTCACATACAGCATTGCGCTGCTTCTCTGGATCTGTCTCTATTGTAAGTACAACTGTGCATGTGACATGTGTTGTATTTGTTTGCCTCATGAACTCTGATACATGCTTAGGCTAGAGTACCAAGGTTAAAAGTGATTCTCTTCTTGGGAGGTGATGTCTTTTCCTTGTAAAGAGATCTTCAGTGTATTTTTCTTGTGTGCCTCCAAATATGGTATTACTGAATGAAATGGTGGCTTTAAAGCCATAATAATAATAACTATTATCTGAGAACTGTGAGCATCTATAAAGACTTCAATGTTCTTCAAGACACAACCGAAGAGTGTTATTTTAAAAAGTAATTAGTTCACATGTTCACTGTGCTCACTGTTTGTTACAATTGTGTTTCCCCACCTGAGTAATTTTGCTACGTTTCATCAACAGATTTCCTGCTGGTCATCCCTCCTGTTTCTGTCCTATTTCATTAGATGTTTAAAGGCTATATGCTTGTCATGCACTGCAGTGTATGATAATACAGTTTTAACTGTTGGTTTCTAAGTGCTGCAGCACTGACCAATACAAGCACTGTTTTGCACTAAACTATTGATTATAGTTATAAATAACTACTAATAAAAATTTATCTTTAACAGACTTTTTTTTTATTCAAACTGTTCAACTGGCCTTCCAGCCTCAAACATTTTATTTTAATAATTTCAATTTGTTTCTCTTTTGTTAGTTTGTTTTTAGTAATTTAATATTTACTATTAGAATTTTTTTATTTATTGTTTGTTTATAAAGAAGCAATTTTCCATATTTAGATTTTAGTTGTGCCACATCACTCATATTATAAACGTCATTTGATGTAACTTTCATTCTGTGATAAGATTTTATTTACTATTTTCACTCACTCACTCACTCACTCACTAGTTGACCTGTGACCTTTCATAAAGATTACACTCTGTTGTTTGTCTCTGTGTGTTTCAGATGTCGAGGCCTCCAGTGGAAAATATGTCATTCATAAAGAAGTTGGAGATAGTGTGGAGCTTTCATCAGGCTTACCGACTGAAGGTGTGACTGCGGCAAGATGGAGATATAGAGGAATAATAGTTGCAGACAAAGATAGGGGTGTTGTTGGAAGTTCTCAGTTTAAGGACAGATTAGAGCTAAACTCTGAAGACTTAACTTTAACAGTGAGAAAACTGACTCTTCAAGATTCTGGAGATTTCATTTTTCTCTCAGCTGTAAATGAGAAACAGAGGCCTTCAGTCACCATCACTCTGCAAGTTCATGGTAAGACACTTTTTGATTAAACAAGCCTCCTAATAACTGTTAATAAAATGATACCCCGTGTCTTATGAGGCTGGATTTATTTCCTTGTCTTTTACTTTTACTTTGATTGTGTTGTTTGTGCACACTCAGCCACCAATATATTATTGTTGTAGTACTGATTGTGTATAATACTAATTAAACTGCTTTATTTTATATTTGAGCCGACATCTTGAGATAAAGTCTAATTTATGTATTTGCACCAATAGCAAATCCCGGACATTATAGAGACATATTTCTGTTTTATCATTATTTATATTGTGGTCATAATTTCATGAGTTTTTTTAAAACTTTTACTATTATAATAAAATTATAGTGGTTGCTTTCATTTTTAATCTTTTTGGTTTGGTTTGGTTTTGAGCTGGTTTTGGTTTTTAGGTTTAGATTAGATGTGACCCACTGACACACCAGGGAACAACACTGGTCTGGATTTAATAAAGTTTGATGTTGTTGATCGGTCTAGTTTTATATAACACATTTGCACAAACTTACTTTAAGCTGTGATTCAAAAGGTGACCTGACACACCCTCTTTCTCTATCTGTTTTCTCATCAGAGCCCATAACTCTGCCTGTCATAAAAATCAGTTCCACCTGGATTTCCTCAAATGAATCATGTAAAGTTCTGCTGGAGTGCAGGGCAACTTACACTGTCACCTACAACTGGATTATAGGAAACCAAACTCTAACTGGCTCAAAGCAACAATACATCATCAGGGAGCAGGATGGAGAGACCACATTCACCTGCACAGCTTCCAATTATGTCAGTGAGAAGTCTGCATCTGGAACAGTGAAGTGCAGCAACAGTACACAACAAGAACCAGGTATGTGCAGATCATGCAGATCTCTTTCTTTCTTTCTTTCTTTCTTTTTCCTTCTTCCTTTCACTTCTGCAGTGTTGCAAACATCATTCACACACAAAAGAAAGTGTATGTGGAGAGTGATTGCAGTTTAGTTTTCTTTTGTTTTTATTGCTTACTAGTGACAGTGATGGGGAAGGAAAACAGCCCTAGGACACACACAACAATGTAAATAACCTCTTTGTGTAAGTCACAAACTGTTTCTGGTTGCAGGGTGCAGCTCTTCTCTTATCATGTTCATTGCTGGGCTGTTTACTGGAGTTTTGACTCTGCTGCTATTCTACTTTCTGCTTCACTACACAAAGTTAAAGGGTGAGATCTTTTTGCTGTTGCTATTGCAAAAAAAAAAGATTTTTGATTAAAATGATAATTTATTTAATAGCATTTCTTTTTTTCAGATCTGTGTTGCAACAGGTGAGTCATCAACAGCACTAATATATAAATATTTTTAATGCTGTTATATTATAAAATATTTTTATTCTGCTAGTAATAATGTTTCTTAATCACTGCAGACTCACACCGGCTGAAACAATCAATCAGGAAGAAAGTCAACAACACGTGTATTCAGCTCTTTCCCACGGTCAGGTTTAACCATGTTTCAGATTAAAGTGTAAAAATGTTATCAAAAATATCAAACCCTTTGCAAAGTGTAAATTATTGTAACTTTGACTGAATTATTATTGACTTGCAGGTGATGGCAGTGTTTATGAGACAATGCCAGGCTCAGAAGATGCTGGAGCAGGCACAGCATGAGAATGGTAAGCCATGAATGTAACAACTCAGGGTGTTCAAGCAATCAATTAATTAAGAAAATACATTTTTCTTTCAGGTGGATCACAAAAGTGACTTTGGTGACATCACATCAGACTAGAGGTGCCACAGTGCTGCACTTCCCTCCTGTGTAACAGCCCAATATTGCACTGAAGACTTGATGGTGTTTTTAAGTGTGGTTTGAATCATCTGTAGCCAGTATATGATTGTTGTCTATGTCTGTATGACAGGAAACCAATTTAACCAACCAACTCTGCTGGCATTTCCTCACATCTACAAAACAGTTCAGCCTGAAATTTAGATGCATCTGTTTTCACAGCTTTGAACTCCAACAGTGTTATGCAAAGGCAAAGCTTTTATCCACACACACACACTTTATCTTTATTGTTTATGTCACACTTGGCAAAATTCTTGATTGGCGGGTTTGTTGTAAAGTATACAGATCCGATGTTTTGATTAAAGCGCAGGGTCTGTATGCTTACTTCCAACTCTATCTTTTTATTCTATTCTACAATAGGTTTGCAGAATTCATAGGAAAGAAAATCTTTATTTATATTAAATTATGCTTTTATCAACCCCTCAACACAAGCAGCTTAGCTCCTCAGCAGTGATGCAGTTGAATTTCATAAACATGACATGCGCCTTCTGCATTTTGCATTTTACATACTTTATTTTAAATGTCAGTATTATGTTTCCAGAATAATGTCAGAAAGTTGTTTATAAGCAACACATGTATCATCTGAAACTCTGTCTTTGTCTAAGCTGATTATGTTAAATAAAGTTTGATAAAGATGTCTGAGATTTCCATCTTTGTTTTAGTTCTCAGTGCAGAGAACTAAAAACTGCAGTTTGATGGTGAGAAATGGTGTATTTTTCTCCTGATTCTCTCTGCTGTATTGCATGCATTGCATTCATTTTTAGGTGTTACAGTACTGTGCAAAATGCGGAGGAAAGGCTGTGGTATCATGCCAAAGAACCAGTGGCGGTGGTCAGTATGTACTGAAGAAGTCAGAAGAGAGGTACAACAGTGAATAACTACACCCATCTGTAAAGCACGGTGGCCGTAGATGACAGACTGCGGCACACTGCCAATGCAGTAAAAGCACACAATTAACAACAGATTGCTATGTGATATGTGTGCTGTTTTCCTGGATGAATTGAAAGAGTTTTGATGGTAATAGACTAAAAGATGTAAAATTTTCAAATTATTTATTTTATTGTTATTATACAGCATCATGTACTTTGTTTAATTCAAAGAACTTGAAGCCAAAGCCACTTTGACAGCAGATAGCACAGTTATACCAGCAGGGGGCAGTGTGACATTGACCTGTGATGTGAAGGACTCTGCTGTCTATGAATACGAGATGATCAAAGAAAGCTCATCTGAAGAGAAGTTCATAATAGATGATGAATCAGAGTAATCTGTATCTCTAAAGGAGCTGTCCCTATCAGACAGTGATTCAGTCAGCATTCAGGAAAGTGGTGAGTTGTTTCTGTTTGTTTGTTTGTTTGTTTGTTTGTTTTAAATAAAAATTGGGGGATTTTCCAACATGTAGTAGATTTTTCAGATTAATATTTGAAACAACAAAGTGTGTGAAAGTAATAACTGCAGATTAGTAGCCCGTAATTAACTGATTCTATTTAATTTACATATAAACACAGCAGAGAAGTGAAAGGCACTATTTGATTGAGCTTTACTTTAAAATATCTGAAGCCAGTTACAGCAGTGCAGTGTTTATGCGCCTTTCATTGATATTTAGTACTTCCTTAACACTGAAACTAGTTAAGCATATGTTATCTGGGGATGTAAGGTAAGCTTGGAGACACCCACAAACAAAATAAATGGCTATAATTCATTTAGCTTTGCAGATGTTATTGATGGCAAAACAAGGCTTTTTGAAGTTCTGAACCTTTTTGAACCATTTTCTCAATAATTGGTCCAAAACTGCACAGGGAGTCCAAGTCCTCATCCCATGTCCCATTACATGCCATTGCCAGAAGGTTTGCTGTGTCTCCCAGCACAAGGAGGAGATTCCAGGAAACAAATGGTTACTCTAGGACACCTGGACAGGGCCAGAAGGTCCTAAACTCATCACTGGTACCAGTATCAGCTGCCTTGTGCAAGGAGGAATAGTATAAGCAAGGCCAGATCCCTACAAAATGACCTCCAGCAGGCCACTGATGTGAATGTCTCTGACTAAACAATCAGAAACAGACTTCATGATGGTGGCCTGAGGGCCGATGCCCTCTAGTGGGCCCTGTGCTCACTCCCCGGCACAGTGGAGTTCATCCTGGCACACAAAAATGCCCGGTCTCGTGTGGAGAGAGTATGCAGGCAGTTCTTGGAGGATGAGGTAATTGATATCATTCACTATATGTTTTCAATGTGTTCCTTCATTTTTTTCAGTGTGTCTGTTTTTCACGGTGTGCTGTCCCTTTGTAACAGCAGTCTTTTTATTGATCCTTTTGTTTGGGATTCAGTTGGTTCAATGAGATGTATTTTATTTTTATCTCTGATGAAAGGGTCACCTTTAAGCATCTTAGTGTTCATCCTAATTTTGGGTTCTCACCCCTGTAGTTCACTGTGTGATACATTATTTCATCCTCCTGCTGTGTGCTGAACTGTCTCAGAGTACTTTTTGTACAGCCTGCAGGTTTGCTCCTGTCTGCAGTAGTAGATCTCTGCCTTTGTGGAGATTTTGTTTAAGGGCCTGTTCTCTTGCTGCCATAGTCGGAGCCTCTGTGCTCTCCTTCAGGCCAGCCTTTACCAGCCACTGGTAGGATTTCTTGATGTCATCTGCTTCCTCTGTCTGCTGATGATGCATCCATTCAGCATGTTAACTGAGGTGGTTTACCTTAAATGTTACCTAGCCAAATGGAGCTTCAACAACATGAAAACAAATGGGCAAAAAATGAAAAATGTGCAGTTTGGGTGTCACAGTAGTGGACGTGTTGATGAAGCACCAATAACTGACATTAACAGCAGGTCCAGGTGTAATTTTAACTCAGTGATTGCTTGAGTCAAATCAAACGTAGCTTGCACACAAAGACCACAGTGTTGCTATCTTGCAGATTGTCAAATTTAGCAGTCAGTGATCCTCTTGCAGGACATTTCCGCTCAGACAACTAACTGAAAGTACTGACATGCTTTTTCTCAAGTCACTGAATGCAAAGTGTTTTCATTTTTACATACAACAGGATTAATTTGATAAATACAATTAACTTTCATAATAGGTCAAACACAAATATGAGCAACTGGCAGTGAGCCCCCCCCCTTCCTCCTGCAGGGATGGGCATGCGGTCCTCGAGATGTGTGGTCATCAGTGCTGGGGACAAACGCATGTACACACACACACACACACACCTAGATTGTATCATGGTTTGTGTATCTGCTTCTGTTTTTCTCTCCTTCAGGTGGTGGTTGATTTTTTTGAGCCACAAATGTAGCAGCTGATGATCCTGTGTGTTCCCCAAACTCTCCCCCCACTCTTTATCTCTTTTTCCTCTCCCTCTTTCTGTCCCTCTTCATTTTTCCCCTCCATAACTGTAGATAATAAATAAATAAAAGGCTCGGATGCATAAACTGCAGCAAGAATCATTTAACTTGAAGCTGTGACTTTTATTTCTCTAATATGCTTTGCTGATTCGTCCAACTCAAATCTTGTCTGGTTTCATGTATTTGCAGTTTTGAGAGCATTTATGGTGTGAAATATAATATACAATGTTAAAATGTTCACTATAACTGTAGAAAACAGCAATTTGGAATCTTCAAAAAAAAATCACTTTAGGCAAATAAGTTGCTTCCTCTTGTGGTCTAAATAAGATAATTGCAGTGTGTAGGTTATTCTCATTTTTATATTGAAATTAATCAGCCACAAGAAACTTATTGAAATCAGTTTTTTTTCAGCACTGAATGATGAACAGTGCCACGAGCAGTATTTTGACTGAAACAGAGGAGCTGGGCTGACATCTGATCACTCTGAGAAGTGGGTGTTTTACACATTTGTGTTGCAGTTGAAAATTGTCTACATTGTATTCTTAAATCAGACTGTTATATCACTTATGTATCTAAGCTGAAATGCATATTGCATTTGACTGTTGGCATGAAGTAAACATAAATAATCCTATCACTTTTTCATGATTCAAAAGCATGTGAAGAACATGTGAAAAAGAAAGTATGGACATGTCTTGGCTCACTGTTTATCAGCTCATCTCTGATCACTTCTGCATTTTGTCTGGCAAAACACTCACCCACTCTTGACCTTCTCTTTTTCTTTTTTTTTTTTTGTTGGTGCTAACTTACCAAGACACACACAGATCAGTTGAAACAGGCATTGTTCCCCTCAAACAGAGATGGTTTGCAGTCACCTTCATTGCCTGAGCTGCTTCTTCACATACACTCTGCTCTATGCCATCATGGGACAGAGAAGAGAAAGGGAGTGTTCAGTGTATGAGCAGTTCTGGGAAAACAATTACTTCATTCAGCCCACTTCACCACACCTCAGAAAATCAAAAATTACATATCAAACATGTAAAACCAAAAGGCCTCCGCACATTCACCTCTCTTCACAATCCATCCATCCATCTTCTGCAAATCTGGGGCTGGACGGGGTTGCGGGGGCAGTAGCCTAAGCAGAGAAACTCAGACCTTCTCTCCCCAGCCACCTTCTTCTCAATTTATTTCCAAAGTCAGTTTGTCTTGACTTAATCCACGGTAATGTTGGGTAACAACCCCATTTATTGCTACTTCTGTTACAGTTCACCTCTCGATCTCTCCCCTGTTCTTTAATTTCTAAGCTCCACAGATTGCGTGTTATTTATTTTCCTTTTCTTTTCTTCCCCCCTTTTTTTTATTTTATTTATTTATTTATTTCATCCCTCTACTCAAGATTCTGTATTTATCTAATCTACCTTGAGAAATGCAAATGCAAATGAAAAATGCAAATGAAAAAAAAGAAGAAAATTGAGTAAATAAAAGTTTAAATGTGAGGCTAGGTAAAGATTTCATTAAAAAAAAGCATTGTTCACAAGTCATAACAATGTTAATCTACTGAAACGTAATCCCAGCATCTGACTGTTGCATAATTGTGAGTTTTGTAGCTGCTCTTTAAGTGAGAAGCATCATGATGTTTTATTTATGACTGCTGTGTGTACAGACTAACCCTTTCCCTTGAAGCATGGCTTTAGTTTGAGCAGTTTGTTTCTCATGTATGCATTTGGGTCCTTGTTTGCACACAGACTTGATATAGTGTTGGTTGACAAATTAGTATAGCTTTTGCACACAGAGGCCCTACATTTTAAATTTCAGCTGTACATAGATCAGTAGGTCAGCACAGTCACTACATCCTCTTTGAAAGGAGCATCCAGTCGCAGGTTGCATAGATAATTCACTTCTTCCTGTATCCTGTCCCCATACAAGCCACAGTGTATGCTATTATAAGCCTTATCTGCAAGCACAGACAGAAGCACTGCAAAGGGAAGAAGAAAATATGAATATTTTCTTATTATTTTCCGTGCAGACCATGTATATTTTTCAGATGAAGGGATACTTGCGCAGACTTGTTCATGCAAGATATTTTTACCCATCTTTTATACATCATTTTTGCAGACCATGCTTATATGTACACACAGTATATACAAACAGGGTGTTGTGGCTGTTTTAAGAAACTGCATTGTGACTTCATAAACCGCTATTCAGAGCAAATATGTCAGCAATCACCAGTGCTTCATGATTCCTGATGAGATGTAATTAGACTGGAACTCATCTTTGCATCTAGCTCAGACGTTGTTGCTTGTATCCGTAAATACAGAGTTTGTAATTTTAAGTTAATTCACAGTTGGACTGAACTGGGATAATAAGGGCCCAGACTTCTTATCGCTTGATGCAAGTAACGTTTTAAAGTGCTCTTGAATATTTAGGCTACTTTCTGTCACCTAATATTTTGGTTATAGTAAAAACAAGCAATGCAACAATCTACCTGTGTCTGTCTTCTAGAAAATCCTTCTGATATTTAGCTTTGAGTTTCAATGTGTTCTAGTTGTATTTTTAATAGTATGCTAACTGTAGTTTTGCTGTATATCAGGCCAGCTCATGACCGCTTCTTCTGCTTCAGTGTTGATGGAAACCTCCCCCACTCTCTACTCTCCACCCTCTCACTTTTTTTTCCTGCTCTTACATGTCAAGACAAAGTTTGAAAGACAAGAAGAGGAAACAGACGTTCCTCTCCCCACAGCAATGGTCGGTCGTCAGCTTTGCTATTGTAGCTACTTCGTCACATACAGCATTGCGCTGCTTCTCTGGATCTGTCTCTATTGTAAGTACAACTGTGCATGTGACATGTGTTGTATTTGTTTGCCTCATGAACTCTGATACATGCTTAGGCTAGAGTACCAAGGTTAAAAGTGATTCTCTTCTTGGGAGGTGATGTCTTTTCCTTGTAAAGAGATCTTCAGTGTATTTTTCTTGTGTGCCTCCAAATATGGTATTACTGAATGAAATGGTGGCTTTAAAGCCATAATAATAATAACTATTATCTGAGAACTGTGAGCATCTATAAAGACTTCAATGTTCTTCAAGACACAACCGAAGAGTGTTATTTTAAAAAGTAATTAGTTCACATGTTCACTGTGCTCACTGTTTGTTACAATTGTGTTTCCCCACCTGAGTAATTTTGCTACGTTTCATCAACAGATTTCCTGCTGGTCATCCCTCCTGTTTCTGTCCTATTTCATTAGATGTTTAAAGGCTATATGCTTGTCATGCACTGCAGTGTATGATAATACAGTTTTAACTGTTGGTTTCTAAGTGCTGCAGCACTGACCAATACAAGCACTGTTTTGCACTAAACTATTGATTATAGTTATAAATAACTACTAATAAAAATTTATCTTTAACAGACTTTTTTTTTATTCAAACTGTTCAACTGGCCTTCCAGCCTCAAACATTTTATTTTAATAATTTCAATTTGTTTCTCTTTTGTTAGTTTGTTTTTAGTAATTTAATATTTACTATTAGAATTTTTTTATTTATTGTTTGTTTATAAAGAAGCAATTTTCCATATTTAGATTTTAGTTGTGCCACATCACTCATATTATAAACGTCATTTGATGTAACTTTCATTCTGTGATAAGATTTTATTTACTATTTTCACTCACTCACTCACTCACTCACTAGTTGACCTGTGACCTTTCATAAAGATTACACTCTGTTGTTTGTCTCTGTGTGTTTCAGATGTGGAGGCCTCCAGTGGAAAATATGTCATTCATAAAGAAGTTGGAGATAGTGTGGAGCTTTCATCAGGCTTACCGACTGAAGGTGTGACTGCGGCAAGATGGAGATATAGAGGAATAATAGTTGCAGACAAAGATAGGGGTGTTGTTGGAAGTTCTCAGTTTAAGGACAGATTAGAGCTAAACTCTGAAGACTTAACTTTAACAGTGAGAAAACTGACTCTTCAAGATTCTGGAGATTTCATTTTTCTCTCAGCTGTAAATGAGAAACAGAGGCCTTCAGTCACCATCACTCTGCAAGTTCATGGTAAGACACTTTTTGATTAAACAAGCCTCCTAATAACTGTTAATAAAATGATACCCCGTGTCTTATGAGGCTGGATTTATTTCCTTGTCTTTTACTTTTACTTTGATTGTGTTGTTTGTGCACACTCAGCCACCAATATATTATTGTTGTAGTACTGATTGTGTATAATACTAATTAAACTGCTTTATTTTATATTTGAGCCGACATCTTGAGATAAAGTCTAATTTATGTATTTGCACCAATAGCAAATCCCGGACATTATAGAGACATATTTCTGTTTTATCATTATTTATATTGTGGTCATAATTTCATGAGTTTTTTTTAAAACTTTTACTATTATAATAAAATTATAGTGGTTGCTTTCATTTTTAATCTTTTTGGTTTGGTTTGGTTTTGAGCTGGTTTTGGTTTTTAGGTTTAGATTAGATGTGACCCACTGACACACCAGGGAACAACACTGGTCTGGATTTAATAAAGTTTGATGTTGTTGATCGGTCTAGTTTTATATAACACATTTGCACAAACTTACTTTAAGCTGTGATTCAAAAGGTGACCTGACACACCCTCTTTCTCCTATCTGTTTTCTCATCAGAGCCCATAACTCTGCCTGTCATAAAAATCAGTTCCACCTGGATTTCCTCAAATGAATCATGTAAAGTTCTGCTGGAGTGCAGGGCAACTTACACTGTCACCTACAACTGGATTATAGGAAACCAAACACTAACTGGCTCAAAGCAACAATACATCATCAGGGAGCAGGATGGAGAGACCACATTCACCTGCACAGCTTCCAATTATGTCAGTGAGAAGTCTGCATCTGGAACAGTGAAGTGCAGCAACAGTACACAACAAGAACCAGGTATGTGCAGATCATGCAGATCTCTTTCTTTCTTTCTTTCTTTCTTTTTTCCTTCTTCCTTTCACTTCTGCAGTGTTGCAAACATCATTCACACACAAAAGAAAGTGTATGTGGAGAGTGATTGCAGTTTAGTTTTCTTTTGTTTTTATTGCTTACTAGTGACAGTGATGGGGAAGGAAAACAGCCCTAGGACACACACAACAATGTAAATAACCTCTTTGTGTAAGTCACAAACTGTTTCTGGTTGCAGGGTGCAGCTCTTCTCTTATCATGTTCATTGCTGGGCTGTTTACTGGAGTTTTGACTCTGCTGCTATTCTACTTTCTGCTTCACTACACAAAGTTAAAGGGTGAGATCTTTTTGCTGTTGCTATTGCAAAAAAAAAAAGATTTTTGATTAAAATGATAATTTATTTAATAGCATTTCTTTTTTTCAGATCTGTGTTGCAACAGGTGAGTACATCAACAGCACTAATATATAAATATTTTTAATGCTGTTATATTATAAAATATTTTTATTCTGCTAGTAATAATGTTTCTTAATCACTGCAGACTCACACCGGCTGAAACAATCAATCAGGAAGAAAGTCAACAACACGTGTATTCAGCTCTTTCCCACGGTCAGGTTTAACCATGTTTCAGATTAAAGTGTAAAAATGTTATCAAAAATATCAAACCCTTTGCAAAGTGTAAATTATTGTAACTTTGACTGAATTATTATTGACTTGCAGGTGATGGCAGTGTTTATGAGACAATGCCAGGCTCAGAAGATGCTGGAGCAGGCACAGCATGAGAATGGTAAGCCATGAATGTAACAACTCAGGGTGTTCAAGCAATCAATTAATTAAGAAAATACATTTTTCTTTCAGGTGGATCACAAAAGTGACTTTGGTGACATCACATCAGACTAGAGGTGCCACAGTGCTGCACTTCCCTCCTGTGTAACAGCCCAATATTGCACTGAAGACTTGATGGTGTTTTTAAGTGTGGTTTGAATCATCTGTAGCCAGTATATGATTGTTGTCTATGTCTGTATGACAGGAAACCAATTTAACCAACCAACTCTGCTGGCATTTCCTCACATCTACAAAACAGTTCAGCCTGAAATTTAGATGCATCTGTTTTCACAGCTTTGAACTCCAACAGTGTTATGCAAAGGCAAAGCTTTTATCCACACACACACACTTTATCTTTATTGTTTATGTCACACTTGGCAAAATTCTTGATTGGCGGGTTTGTTGTAAAGTATACAGATCCGATGTTTTGATTAAAGCGCAGGGTCTGTATGCTTACTTCCAACTCTATCTTTTTATTCTATTCTACAATAGGTTTGCAGAATTCATAGGAAAGAAAATCTTTATTTATATTAAATTATGCTTTTATCAACCCCTCAACACAAGCAGCTTAGCTCCTCAGCAGTGATGCAGTTGAATTTCATAAACATGACATGCGCCTTCTGCATTTTGCATTTTACATACTTTATTTTAAATGTCAGTATTATGTTTCCAGAATAATGTCAGAAAGTTGTTTATAAGCAACACATGTATCATCTGAAACTCTGTCTTTGTCTAAGCTGATTATGTTAAATAAAGTTTGATAAAGATGTCTGAGATTTCCATCTTTGTTTTAGTTCTCAGTGCAGAGAACTAAAAACTGCAGTTTGATGGTGAGAAATGGTGTATTTTTCTCCTGATTCTCTCTGCTGTATTGCATGCATTGCATTCATTTTTAGGTGTTACAGTACTGTGCAAAATGCGGAGGAAAGGCTGTGGTATCATGCCAAAGAACCAGTGGCGGTGGTCAGTATGTACTGAAGAAGTCAGAAGAGAGGTACAACAGTGAATAACTACACCCATCTGTAAAGCACGGTGGCCGTAGATGACAGACTGCGGCACACTGCCAATGCAGTAAAAGCACACAATTAACAACAGATTGCTATGTGATATGTGTGCTGTTTTCCTGGATGAATTGAAAGAGTTTTGATGGTAATAGACTAAAAGATGTAAAATTTTCAAATTATTTATTTTATTGTTATTATACAGCATCATGTACTTTGTTTAATTCAAAGAACTTGAAGCCAAAGCCACTTTGACAGCAGATAGCACAGTTATACCAGCAGGGGGCAGTGTGACATTGACCTGTGATGTGAAGGACTCTGCTGTCTATGAATACGAGATGATCAAAGAAAGCTCATCTGAAGAGAAGTTCATAATAGATGATGAATCAGAGTAATCTGTATCTCTAAAGGAGCTGTCCCTATCAGACAGTGATTCAGTCAGCATTCAGGAAAGTGGTGAGTTGTTTCTTGTTTGTTTGTTTGTTTGTTTGTTTGTTTTAAATAAAAATTGGGGGATTTTCCAACATGTAGTAGATTTTTCAGATTAATATTTGAAACAACAAAGTGTGTGAAAGTAATAACTGCAGATTAGTAGCCCGTAATTAACTGATTCTATTTAATTTACATATAAACACAGCAGAGAAGTGAAAGGCACTATTTGATTGAGCTTTACTTTAAAATATCTGAAGCCAGTTACAGCAGTGCAGTGTTTATGCGCCTTTCATTGATATTTAGTACTTCCTTAACACTGAAACTAGTTAAGCATATGTTATCTGGGGATGTAAGGTAAGCTTGGAGACACCCACAAACAAAATAAATGGCTATAATTCATTTAGCTTTGCAGATGTTATTGATGGCAAAACAAGGCTTTTTGAAGTTCTGAACCTTTTTGAACCATTTTCTCAATAATTGGTCCAAAACTGCACAGGGAGTCCAAGTCCTCATCCCATGTCCCATTACATGCCATTGCCAGAAGGTTTGCTGTGTCTCCCAGCACAAGGAGGAGATTCCAGGAAACAAATGGTTACTCTAGGACACCTGGACAGGGCCAGAAGGTCCTAAACTCATCACTGGTACCAGTATCAGCTGCCTTGTGCAAGGAGGAATAGTATAAGCAAGGCCAGATCCCTACAAAATGACCTCCAGCAGGCCACTGATGTGAATGTCTCTGACTAAACAATCAGAAACAGACTTCATGATGGTGGCCTGAGGGCCGATGCCCTCTAGTGGGCCCTGTGCTCACTCCCCGGCACAGTGGAGTTCATCCTGGCACACAAAAATGCCCGGTCTCGTGTGGAGAGAGTATGCAGGCAGTTCTTGGAGGATGAGGTAATTGATATCATTCACTATATGTTTTCAATGTGTTCCTTCATTTTTTTCAGTGTGTCTGTTTTTCACGGTGTGCTGTCCCTTTGTAACAGCAGTCTTTTTATTGATCCTTTTGTTTGGGATTCAGTTGGTTCAATGAGATGTATTTTATTTTTATCTCTGATGAAAGGGTCACCTTTAAGCATCTTAGTGTTCATCCTAATTTTGGGTTCTCACCCCTGTAGTTCACTGTGTGATACATTATTTCATCCTCCTGCTGTGTGCTGAACTGTCTCAGAGTACTTTTTGTACAGCCTGCAGGTTTGCTCCTGTCTGCAGTAGTAGATCTCTGCCTTTGTGGAGATTTTGTTTAAGGGCCTGTTCTCTTGCTGCCATAGTCGGAGCCTCTGTGCTCTCCTTCAGGCCAGCCTTTACCAGCCACTGGTAGGATTTCTTGATGTCATCTGCTTCCTCTGTCTGCTGATGATGCATCCATTCAGCATGTTAACTGAGGTGGTTTACCTTAAATGTTACCTAGCCAAATGGAGCTTCAACAACATGAAAACAAATGGGCAAAAAATGAAAAATGTGCAGTTTGGGTGTCACAGTAGTGGACGTGTTGATGAAGCACCAATAACTGACATTAACAGCAGGTCCAGGTGTAATTTTAACTCAGTGATTGCTTGAGTCAAATCAAACGTAGCTTGCACACAAAGACCACAGTGTTGCTATCTTGCAGATTGTCAAATTTAGCAGTCAGTGATCCTCTTGCAGGACATTTCCGCTCAGACAACTAACTGAAAGTACTGACATGCTTTTTCTCAAGTCACTGAATGCAAATTGTTTTCATTTTTACATACAACAGGATTAATTTGATAAATACAATTAACTTTCATAATAGGTCAAACACAAATATGAGCAACTGGCAGTGAGCCCCCCCCCTTCCTCCTGCAGGGATGGGCATGCGGTCCTCGAGATGTGTGGTCATCAGTGCTGGGGACAAACGCATGTACACACACACACACACACACCTAGATTGTATCATGGTTTGTGTATCTGCTTCTGTTTTTCTCTCCTTCAGGTGGTGGTTGATTTTTTTGAGCCACAAATGTAGCAGCTGATGATCCTGTGTGTTCCCCAAACTCTCCCCCCACTCTTTATCTCTTTTTCCTCTCCCTCTTTCTGTCCCTCTTCATTTTTCCCCTCCATAACTGTAGATAATAAATAAATAAAAGGCTCGGATGCATAAACTGCAGCAAGAATCATTTAACTTGAAGCTGTGACTTTTATTTCTCTAATATGCTTTGCTGATTCGTCCAACTCAAATCTTGTCTGGTTTCATGTATTTGCAGTTTTGAGAGCATTTATGGTGTGAAATATAATATACAATGTTAAAATGTTCACTATAACTGTAGAAAACAGCAATTTGGAATCTTCAAAAAAAAATCACTTTAGGCAAATAAGTTGCTTCCTCTTGTGGTCTAAATAAGATAATTGCAGTGTGTAGGTTATTCTCATTTTTATATTGAAATTAATCAGCCACAAGAAACTTATTGAAATCAGTTTTTTTTCAGCACTGAATGATGAACAGTGCCACGAGCAGTATTTTGACTGAAACAGAGGAGCTGGGCTGACATCTGATCACTCTGAGAAGTGGGTGTTTTACACATTTGTGTTGCAGTTGAAAATTGTCTACATTGTATTCTTAAATCAGACTGTTATATCACTTATGTATCTAAGCTGAAATGCATATTGCATTTGACTGTTGGCATGAAGTAAACATAAATAATCCTATCACTTTTTCATGATTCAAAAGCATGTGAAGAACATGTGAAAAAGAAAGTATGGACATGTCTTGGCTCACTGTTTATCAGCTCATCTCTGATCACTTCTGCATTTTGTCTGGCAAAACACTCACCCACTCTTGACCTTCTCTTTTTTCTTTTTTTTTTTGTTGGTGCTAACTTACCAAGACACACACAGATCAGTTGAAACAGGCATTGTTCCCCTCAAACAGAGATGGTTTGCAGTCACCTTCATTGCCTGAGCTGCTTCTTCACATACACTCTGCTCTATGCCATCATGGGACAGAGAAGAGAAAGGGAGTGTTCAGTGTCTGAGCAGTTCTGGGAAAACAATTACTTCATTCAGCCCACTTCACCACACCTCAGAAAATCAAAAATTACATATCAAACATGTAAAACCAAAAGGCCTCCGCACATTCACCTCTCTTCACAATCCATCCATCCATCTTCTGCAAATCTGGGGCTGGACGGGGTTGCGGGGGCAGTAGCCTAAGCAGAGAAACTCAGACCTTCTCTCCCCAGCCACCTTCTTCTCAATTTATTTCCAAAGTCAGTTTGTCTTGACTTAATCCACGGTAATGTTGGGTAACAACCCCATTTATTGCTACTTCTGTTACAGTTCACCTCTCGATCTCTCCCCTGTTCTTTAATTTCTAAGCTCCACAGATTGCGTGTTATTTATTTTCCTTTTCTTTTCTTCCCCCCTTTTTTTTATTTTATTTATTTATTTATTTCATCCCTCTACTCAAGATTCTGTATTTATCTAATCTACCTTGAGAAATGCAAATGCAAATGAAAAATGCAAATGAAAAAAAAGAAGAAAATTGAGTAAATAAAAGTTTAAATGTGAGGCTAGGTAAAGATTTCATTAAAAAAAAGCATTGTTCACAAGTCATAACAATGTTAATCTACTGAAACGTAATCCCAGCATCTGACTGTTGCATAATTGTGAGTTTTGTAGCTGCTCTTTAAGTGAGAAGCATCATGATGTTTTATTTATGACTGCTGTGTGTACAGACTAACCCTTTCCCTTGAAGCATGGCTTTAGTTTGAGCAGTTTGTCTTCTCATGTATGCATTTGGGTCCTTGTTTGCACACAGACTTGATATAGTGTTGGTTGACAAATTAGTATAGCTTTTGCACACAGAGGCCCTACATTTTAAATTTCAGCTGTACATAGATCAGTAGGTCAGCACAGTCACTACATCCTCTTTGAAAGGAGCATCCAGTCGCAGGTTGCATAGATAGTTCACTTCTTCCTGTATCCTGTCCCCATACAAGCCACAGTGTATGCTATTATAAGCCTTATCTGCAAGCACAGACAGAAGCACTGCAAAGGGAAGAAGAAAATATGAATATTTTCTTATTATTTTCCGTGCAGACCATGTATATTTTTCAGATGAAGGGATACTTGCGCAGACTTGTTCATGCAAGATATTTTTACCCATCTTTTATACATCATTTTTGCAGACCATGCTTATATGTACACACAGTATATACAAACAGGGTGTTGTGGCTGTTTTAAGAAACTGCATTGTGACTTCATAAACCGCTATTCAGAGCAAATATGTCAGCAATCACCAGTGCTTCATGATTCCTGATGAGATGTAATTAGACTGGAACTCATCTTTGCATCTAGCTCAGACGTTGTTGCTTGTATCCGTAAATACAGAGTTTGTAATTTTAAGTTAATTCACAGTTGGACTGAACTGGGATAATAAGGGCCCAGACTTCTTATCGCTTGATGCAAGTAACGTTTTAAAGTGCTCTTGAATATTTAGGCTACTTTCTGTCACCTAATATTTTGGTTATAGTAAAAACAAGCAATGCAACAATCTACCTGTGTCTGTCTTCTAGAAAATCCTTCTGATATTTAGCTTTGAGTTTCAATGTGTTCTAGTTGTATTTTTAATAGTATGCTAACTGTAGTTTTGCTGTATATCAGGCCAGCTCATGACCGCTTCTTCTGCTTCAGTGTTGATGGAAACCTCCCCCACTCTCTACTCTCCACCCTCTCACTTTTTTTTCCTGCTCTTACATGTCAAGACAAAGTTTGAAAGACAAGAAGAGGAAACAGACGTTCCTCTCCCCACAGCAATGGTCGGTCGTCAGCTTTGCTATTGTAGCTACTTCGTCACATACAGCATTGCGCTGCTTCTCTGGATCTGTCTCTATTGTAAGTACAACTGTGCATGTGACATGTGTTGTATTTGTTTGCCTCATGAACTCTGATACATGCTTAGGCTAGAGTACCAAGGTTAAAAGTGATTCTCTTCTTGGGAGGTGATGTCTTTTCCTTGTAAAGAGATCTTCAGTGTATTTTTCTTGTGTGCCTCCAAATATGGTATTACTGAATGAAATGGTGGCTTTAAAGCCATAATAATAATAACTATTATCTGAGAACTGTGAGCATCTATAAAGACTTCAATGTTCTTCAAGACACAACCGAAGAGTGTTATTTTAAAAAGTAATTAGTTCACATGTTCACTGTGCTCACTGTTTGTTACAATTGTGTTTCCCCACCTGAGTAATTTTGCTACGTTTCATCAACAGATTTCCTGCTGGTCATCCCTCCTGTTTCTGTCCTATTTCATTAGATGTTTAAAGGCTATATGCTTGTCATGCACTGCAGTGTATGATAATACAGTTTTAACTGTTGGTTTCTAAGTGCTGCAGCACTGACCAATACAAGCACTGTTTTGCACTAAACTATTGATTATAGTTATAAATAACTACTAATAAAAATTTATCTTTAACAGACTTTTTTTTTATTCAAACTGTTCAACTGGCCTTCCAGCCTCAAACATTTTATTTTAATAATTTCAATTTGTTTCTCTTTTGTTAGTTTGTTTTTAGTAATTTAATATTTACTATTAGAATTTTTTTATTTATTGTTTGTTTATAAAGAAGCAATTTTCCATATTTAGATTTTAGTTGTGCCACATCACTCATATTATAAACGTCATTTGATGTAACTTTCATTCTGTGATAAGATTTTATTTACTATTTTCACTCACTCACTCACTCACTCACTAGTTGACCTGTGACCTTTCATAAAGATTACACTCTGTTGTTTGTCTCTGTGTGTTTCAGATGTCGAGGCCTCCAGTGGAAAATATGTCATTCATAAAGAAGTTGGAGATAGTGTGGAGCTTTCATCAGGCTTACCGACTGAAGGTGTGACTGCGGCAAGATGGAGATATAGAGGAATAATAGTTGCAGACAAAGATAGGGGTGTTGTTGGAAGTTCTCAGTTTAAGGACAGATTAGAGCTAAACTCTGAAGACTTAACTTTAACAGTGAGAAAACTGACTCTTCAAGATTCTGGAGATTTCATTTTTCTCTCAGCTGTAAATGAGAAACAGAGGCCTTCAGTCACCATCACTCTGCAAGTTCATGGTAAGACACTTTTTGATTAAACAAGCCTCCTAATAACTGTTAATAAAATGATACCCCGTGTCTTATGAGGCTGGATTTATTTCCTTGTCTTTTACTTTTACTTTGATTGTGTTGTTTGTGCACACTCAGCCACCAATATATTATTGTTGTAGTACTGATTGTGTATAATACTAATTAAACTGCTTTATTTTATATTTGAGCCGACATCTTGAGATAAAGTCTAATTTATGTATTTGCACCAATAGCAAATCCCGGACATTATAGAGACATATTTCTGTTTTATCATTATTTATATTGTGGTCATAATTTCATGAGTTTTTTTAAAACTTTTACTATTATAATAAAATTATAGTGGTTGCTTTCATTTTTAATCTTTTTGGTTTGGTTTGGTTTTGAGCTGGTTTTGGTTTTTAGGTTTAGATTAGATGTGACCCACTGACACACCAGGGAACAACACTGGTCTGGATTTAATAAAGTTTGATGTTGTTGATCGGTCTAGTTTTATATAACACATTTGCACAAACTTACTTTAAGCTGTGATTCAAAAGGTGACCTGACACACCCTCTTTCTCTATCTGTTTTCTCATCAGAGCCCATAACTCTGCCTGTCATAAAAATCAGTTCCACCTGGATTTCCTCAAATGAATCATGTAAAGTTCTGCTGGAGTGCAGGGCAACTTACACTGTCACCTACAACTGGATTATAGGAAACCAAACTCTAACTGGCTCAAAGCAACAATACATCATCAGGGAGCAGGATGGAGAGACCACATTCACCTGCACAGCTTCCAATTATGTCAGTGAGAAGTCTGCATCTGGAACAGTGAAGTGCAGCAACAGTACACAACAAGAACCAGGTATGTGCAGATCATGCAGATCTCTTTCTTTCTTTCTTTCTTTCTTTTTTCCTTCTTCCTTTCACTTCTGCAGTGTTGCAAACATCATTCACACACAAAAGAAAGTGTATGTGGAGAGTGATTGCAGTTTAGTTTTCTTTTGTTTTTATTGCTTACTAGTGACAGTGATGGGGAAGGAAAACAGCCCTAGGACACACACAACAATGTAAATAACCTCTTTGTGTAAGTCACAAACTGTTTCTGGTTGCAGGGTGCAGCTCTTCTCTTATCATGTTCATTGCTGGGCTGTTTACTGGAGTTTTGACTCTGCTGCTATTCTACTTTCTGCTTCACTACACAAAGTTAAAGGGTGAGATCTTTTTGCTGTTGCTATTGCAAAAAAAAAAAGATTTTTGATTAAAATGATAATTTATTTAATAGCATTTCTTTTTTTCAGATCTGTGTTGCAACAGGTGAGTCATCAACAGCACTAATATATAAATATTTTTAATGCTGTTATATTATAAAATATTTTTATTCTGCTAGTAATAATGTTTCTTAATCACTGCAGACTCACACCGGCTGAAACAATCAATCAGGAAGAAAGTCAACAACACGTGTATTCAGCTCTTTCCCACGGTCAGGTTTAACCATGTTTCAGATTAAAGTGTAAAAATGTTATCAAAAATATCAAACCCTTTGCAAAGTGTAAATTATTGTAACTTTGACTGAATTATTATTGACTTGCAGGTGATGGCAGTGTTTATGAGACAATGCCAGGCTCAGAAGATGCTGGAGCAGGCACAGCATGAGAATGGTAAGCCATGAATGTAACAACTCAGGGTGTTCAAGCAATCAATTAATTAAGAAAATACATTTTTCTTTCAGGTGGATCACAAAAGTGACTTTGGTGACATCACATCAGACTAGAGGTGCCACAGTGCTGCACTTCCCTCCTGTGTAACAGCCCAATATTGCACTGAAGACTTGATGGTGTTTTTAAGTGTGGTTTGAATCATCTGTAGCCAGTATATGATTGTTGTCTATGTCTGTATGACAGGAAACCAATTTAACCAACCAACTCTGCTGGCATTTCCTCACATCTACAAAACAGTTCAGCCTGAAATTTAGATGCATCTGTTTTCACAGCTTTGAACTCCAACAGTGTTATGCAAAGGCAAAGCTTTTATCCACACACACACACTTTATCTTTATTGTTTATGTCACACTTGGCAAAATTCTTGATTGGCGGGTTTGTTGTAAAGTATACAGATCCGATGTTTTGATTAAAGCGCAGGGTCTGTATGCTTACTTCCAACTCTATCTTTTTATTCTATTCTACAATAGGTTTGCAGAATTCATAGGAAAGAAAATCTTTATTTATATTAAATTATGCTTTTATCAACCCCTCAACACAAGCAGCTTAGCTCCTCAGCAGTGATGCAGTTGAATTTCATAAACATGACATGCGCCTTCTGCATTTTGCATTTTACATACTTTATTTTAAATGTCAGTATTATGTTTCCAGAATAATGTCAGAAAGTTGTTTATAAGCAACACATGTATCATCTGAAACTCTGTCTTTGTCTAAGCTGATTATGTTAAATAAAGTTTGATAAAGATGTCTGAGATTTCCATCTTTGTTTTAGTTCTCAGTGCAGAGAACTAAAAACTGCAGTTTGATGGTGAGAAATGGTGTATTTTTCTCCTGATTCTCTCTGCTGTATTGCATGCATTGCATTCATTTTTAGGTGTTACAGTACTGTGCAAAATGCGGAGGAAAGGCTGTGGTATCATGCCAAAGAACCAGTGGCGGTGGTCAGTATGTACTGAAGAAGTCAGAAGAGAGGTACAACAGTGAATAACTACACCCATCTGTAAAGCACGGTGGCCGTAGATGACAGACTGCGGCACACTGCCAATGCAGTAAAAGCACACAATTAACAACAGATTGCTATGTGATATGTGTGCTGTTTTCCTGGATGAATTGAAAGAGTTTTGATGGTAATAGACTAAAAGATGTAAAATTTTCAAATTATTTATTTTATTGTTATTATACAGCATCATGTACTTTGTTTAATTCAAAGAACTTGAAGCCAAAGCCACTTTGACAGCAGATAGCACAGTTATACCAGCAGGGGGCAGTGTGACATTGACCTGTGATGTGAAGGACTCTGCTGTCTATGAATACGAGATGATCAAAGAAAGCTCATCTGAAGAGAAGTTCATAATAGATGATGAATCAGAGTAATCTGTATCTCTAAAGGAGCTGTCCCTATCAGACAGTGATTCAGTCAGCATTCAGGAAAGTGGTGAGTTGTTTCTGTTTGTTTGTTTGTTTGTTTGTTTGTTTTAAATAAAAATTGGGGGATTTTCCAACATGTAGTAGATTTTTCAGATTAATATTTGAAACAACAAAGTGTGTGAAAGTAATAACTGCAGATTAGTAGCCCGTAATTAACTGATTCTATTTAATTTACATATAAACACAGCAGAGAAGTGAAAGGCACTATTTGATTGAGCTTTACTTTAAAATATCTGAAGCCAGTTACAGCAGTGCAGTGTTTATGCGCCTTTCATTGATATTTAGTACTTCCTTAACACTGAAACTAGTTAAGCATATGTTATCTGGGGATGTAAGGTAAGCTTGGAGACACCCACAAACAAAATAAATGGCTATAATTCATTTAGCTTTGCAGATGTTATTGATGGCAAAACAAGGCTTTTTGAAGTTCTGAACCTTTTTGAACCATTTTCTCAATAATTGGTCCAAAACTGCACAGGGAGTCCAAGTCCTCATCCCATGTCCCATTACATGCCATTGCCAGAAGGTTTGCTGTGTCTCCCAGCACAAGGAGGAGATTCCAGGAAACAAATGGTTACTCTAGGAGACCTGGACAGGGCCAGAAGGTCCTAAACTCATCACTGGTACCAGTATCAGCTGCCTTGTGCAAGGAGGAATAGTATAAGCAAGGCCAGATCCCTACAAAATGACCTCCAGCAGGCCACTGATGTGAATGTCTCTGACTAAACAATCAGAAACAGACTTCATGATGGTGGCCTGAGGGCCGATGCCCTCTAGTGGGCCCTGTGCTCACTCCCCGGCACAGTGGAGTTCATCCTGGCACACAAAAATGCCCGGTCTCGTGTGGAGAGAGTATGCAGGCAGTTCTTGGAGGATGAGGTAATTGATATCATTCACTATATGTTTTCAATGTGTTCCTTCATTTTTTTCAGTGTGTCTGTTTTTCACGGTGTGCTGTCCCTTTGTAACAGCAGTCTTTTTATTGATCCTTTTGTTTGGGATTCAGTTGGTTCAATGAGATGTATTTTATTTTTATCTCTGATGAAAGGGTCACCTTTAAGCATCTTAGTGTTCATCCTAATTTTGGGTTCTCACCCCTGTAGTTCACTGTGTGATACATTATTTCATCCTCCTGCTGTGTGCTGAACTGTCTCAGAGTACTTTTTGTACAGCCTGCAGGTTTGCTCCTGTCTGCAGTAGTAGATCTCTGCCTTTGTGGAGATTTTGTTTAAGGGCCTGTTCTCTTGCTGCCATAGTCGGAGCCTCTGTGCTCTCCTTCAGGCCAGCCTTTACCAGCCACTGGTAGGATTTCTTGATGTCATCTGCTTCCTCTGTCTGCTGATGATGCATCCATTCAGCATGTTAACTGAGGTGGTTTACCTTAAATGTTACCTAGCCAAATGGAGCTTCAACAACATGAAAACAAATGGGCAAAAAATGAAAAATGTGCAGTTTGGGTGTCACAGTAGTGTACGTGTTGATGAAGCACCAATAACTGACATTAACAGCAGGTCCAGGTGTAATTTTAACTCAGTGATTGCTTGAGTCAAATCAAACGTAGCTTGCACACAAAGACCACAGTGTTGCTATCTTGCAGATTGTCAAATTTAGCAGTCAGTGATCCTCTTGCAGGACATTTCCGCTCAGACAACTAACTGAAAGTACTGACATGCTTTTTCTCAAGTCACTGAATGCAAATTGTTTTCATTTTTACATACAACAGGATTAATTTGATAAATACAATTAACTTTCATAATAGGTCAAACACAAATATGAGCAACTGGCAGTGAGCCCCCCCCCTTCCTCCTGCAGGGATGGGCATGCGGTCCTCGAGATGTGTGGTCATCAGTGCTGGGGACAAACGCATGTACACACACACACACACACACCTAGATTGTATCATGGTTTGTGTATCTGCTTCTGTTTTTCTCTCCTTCAGGTGGTGGTTGATTTTTTTGAGCCACAAATGTAGCAGCTGATGATCCTGTGTGTTCCCCAAACTCTCCCCCCACTCTTTATCTCTTTTTCCTCTCCCTCTTTCTGTCCCTCTTCATTTTTCCCCTCCATAACTGTAGATAATAAATAAATAAAAGGCTCGGATGCATAAACTGCAGCAAGAATCATTTAACTTGAAGCTGTGACTTTTATTTCTCTAATATGCTTTGCTGATTCGTCCAACTCAAATCTTGTCTGGTTTCATGTATTTGCAGTTTTGAGAGCATTTATGGTGTGAAATATAATATACAATGTTAAAATGTTCACTATAACTGTAGAAAACAGCAATTTGGAATCTTCAAAAAAAAATCACTTTAGGCAAATAAGTTGCTTCCTCTTGTGGTCTAAATAAGATAATTGCAGTGTGTAGGTTATTCTCATTTTTATATTGAAATTAATCAGCCACAAGAAACTTATTGAAATCAGTTTTTTTTCAGCACTGAATGATGAACAGTGCCACGAGCAGTATTTTGACTGAAACAGAGGAGCTGGGCTGACATCTGATCACTCTGAGAAGTGGGTGTTTTACACATTTGTGTTGCAGTTGAAAATTGTCTACATTGTATTCTTAAATCAGACTGTTATATCACTTATGTATCTAAGCTGAAATGCATATTGCATTTGACTGTTGGCATGAAGTAAACATAAATAATCCTATCACTTTTTCATGATTCAAAAGCATGTGAAGAACATGTGAAAAAGAAAGTATGGACATGTCTTGGCTCACTGTTTATCAGCTCATCTCTGATCACTTCTGCATTTTGTCTGGCAAAACACTCACCCACTCTTGACCTTCTCTTTTTTCTTTTTTTTTTTTGTTGGTGCTAACTTACCAAGACACACACAGATCAGTTGAAACAGGCATTGTTCCCCTCAAACAGAGATGGTTTGCAGTCACCTTCATTGCCTGAGCTGCTTCTTCACATACACTCTGCTCTATGCCATCATGGGACAGAGAAGAGAAAAGGGAGTGTTCAGTGTATGAGCAGTTCTGGGAAAACAATTACTTCATTCAGCCCACTTCACCACACCTCAGAAAATCAAAAATTACATATCAAACATGTAAAACCAAAAGGCCTCCGCACATTCACCTCTCTTCACAATCCATCCATCCATCTTCTGCAAATCTGGGGCTGGACGGGGTTGCGGGGGCAGTAGCCTAAGCAGAGAAACTCAGACCTTCTCTCCCCAGCCACCTTCTTCTCAATTTATTTCCAAAGTCAGTTTGTCTTGACTTAATCCACGGTAATGTTGGGTAACAACCCCATTTATTGCTACTTCTGTTACAGTTCACCTCTCGATCTCTCCCCTGTTCTTTAATTTCTAAGCTCCACAGATTGCGTGTTATTTATTTTCCTTTTCTTTTCTTCCCCCCTTTTTTTTATTTTATTTATTTATTTATTTCATCCCTCTACTCAAGATTCTGTATTTATCTAATCTACCTTGAGAAATGCAAATGCAAATGAAAAATGCAAATGAAAAAAAAAGAAGAAAATTGAGTAAATAAAAGTTTAAATGTGAGGCTAGGTAAAGATTTCATTAAAAAAAAGCATTGTTCACAAGTCATAACAATGTTAATCTACTGAAACGTAATCCCAGCATCTGACTGTTGCATAATTGTGAGTTTTGTAGCTGCTCTTTAAGTGAGAAGCATCATGATGTTTTATTTATGACTGCTGTGTGTACAGACTAACCCTTTCCCTTGAAGCATGGCTTTAGTTTGAGCAGTTTGTTTCTCATGTATGCATTTGGGTCCTTGTTTGCACACAGACTTGATATAGTGTTGGTTGACAAATTAGTATAGCTTTTGCACACAGAGGCCCTACATTTTAAATTTCAGCTGTACATAGATCAGTAGGTCAGCACAGTCACTACATCCTCTTTGAAAGGAGCATCCAGTCGCAGGTTGCATAGATAGTTCACTTCTTCCTGTATCCTGTCCCCATACAAGCCACAGTGTATGCTATTATAAGCCTTATCTGCAAGCACAGACAGAAGCACTGCAAAGGGAAGAAGAAAATATGAATATTTTCTTATTATTTTCCGTGCAGACCATGTATATTTTTCAGATGAAGGGATACTTGCGCAGACTTGTTCATGCAAGATATTTTTACCCATCTTTTATACATCATTTTTGCAGACCATGCTTATATGTACACACAGTATATACAAACAGGGTGTTGTGGCTGTTTTAAGAAACTGCATTGTGACTTCATAAACCGCTATTCAGAGCAAATATGTCAGCAATCACCAGTGCTTCATGATTCCTGATGAGATGTAATTAGACTGGAACTCATCTTTGCATCTAGCTCAGACGTTGTTGCTTGTATCCGTAAATACAGAGTTTGTAATTTTAAGTTAATTCACAGTTGGACTGAACTGGGATAATAAGGGCCCAGACTTCTTATCGCTTGATGCAAGTAACGTTTTAAAGTGCTCTTGAATATTTAGGCTACTTTCTGTCACCTAATATTTTGGTTATAGTAAAAACAAGCAATGCAACAATCTACCTGTGTCTGTCTTCTAGAAAATCCTTCTGATATTTAGCTTTGAGTTTCAATGTGTTCTAGTTGTATTTTTAATAGTATGCTAACTGTAGTTTTGCTGTATATCAGGCCAGCTCATGACCGCTTCTTCTGCTTCAGTGTTGATGGAAACCTCCCCCACTCTCTACTCTCCACCCTCTCACTTTTTTTTCCTGCTCTTACATGTCAAGACAAAGTTTGAAAGACAAGAAGAGGAAACAGACGTTCCTCTCCCCACAGCAATGGTCGGTCGTCAGCTTTGCTATTGTAGCTACTTCGTCACATACAGCATTGCGCTGCTTCTCTGGATCTGTCTCTATTGTAAGTACAACTGTGCATGTGACATGTGTTGTATTTGTTTGCCTCATGAACTCTGATACATGCTTAGGCTAGAGTACCAAGGTTAAAAGTGATTCTCTTCTTGGGAGGTGATGTCTTTTCCTTGTAAAGAGA